>RJWK010004100.1:0-17752 GCA_004363435.1 Platanista minor | reverse complement strand
CACTGCGCCACCAGGGAAGCCCTGATTCAGGCTGACTTTTGCCACTGATTTTAAACATCTATCTTAAATAATTCTGTTGGACTTTTCCAAATTGTAATTGGTGTCATTGTCCACAGAAAGGGAAGATGTTATATGTAGTATGGGGGTTTTCAAAGTAGTTTTTTTCTTTCTTTAGCCTTTGACAGAATTCCAGTATATAAAATGTATGCACCATGTGATGTAGGTGTCTTCTTTTCCTTTCCCATGGGACACGTGTGTAGCTACCTTGGTTTGAGATAGTGTGAAAATCTGAGTAATCACTTACTCACTCTTCAGCTAGGTCATAATCTGCATCAGTCATACTGGTGGTTCCTCATGGTCCCAAAGCCTATAGTTATGCATGGGTGGATACCTCTTCTATTTCAGTAGTTCACAACGACTCTGACGTCAATGATCACAATGTCTATGAAAGAGGGATGCCCCCTATCAGTTCCCAATACCACCTATCTTGCCTTTTCTTAAATGAGCAGGGCTTCACTGTCTGGGCCATTTCATGGGATGAGTTATCTTTCTCTAAAGAAATGATCAAGACTCAAGTATATTCTTATCATTAAATATTTCATACTTCTGCCATCTTCTGAATCTCTGAGGTTTTCCACCTCTATCTGGTTTCTTGTGTACCCCAGAGAAGGAGAGCCCTCCAAAAGAGGAGAGTGGTAGCCAGTGTGGGATAGGGAAGGTTGGAAGAATAATTCTGACAGTATCCATTTTACTTACCTGGATAAGGTTTTATTTTCCTCAAAAATCAGTCAGACCTTGCTCCATGACAGTTTGTTTGTTTTTTTTTTTTCAAAAACCATGTTAAGATCTGCATGAGAATTTTATATTGTATTAACAACATTTGAACCTTATTTTCTGAGCTGGAAACCCATCTTTATATGCTAGGTGAGCGTTTCCACCACCCTGTGTTGCATGACCTACTCGAGGAAGGGGCAAGAAATTACGAATTTCTTCTTGTTTCTTGGGGAGAGCACTTTAACTGCACTCTGCTTCACTGATAAAAGCAGACATCTTCTGGTTTTAATATGCCTTGGGACAGTGGGGGGTCGCTCCAGTGGTGCCCACTCACATTAATACCTTTCCCTCTAGGTGGCCCCTTGGTGGCTGGATGGAGATCACTAATATACTGGGTAAAGCACAGTATTTGGATTCAGAAAACCTGGGAATGAGTCTTGCCTTTGCTAGATGTGTCGCTTTGGGTTAATTATCAAAAGTCTCAGCCTAATATGACTCATTTTACAAATGGGAATAATGATTCTTTCCTCCAGTTATGTTTTGGTTTTGGTGATTTTTGGTTTTTGGGTTTTTTGGTTTGTTTTTGTAGGAGGATCATGGAAGACAATGTTAAACCCAAACATACTTTATGCTTGGGATCATAGCTGCAAAGGATCATAATATGTAATAAATATGTTCCTTTCCAGCTTAAGATACCACAACATCAGGTTATGCTGTTTTATTGCTCAAATCATAACAGCTCTGAGCCCCTACTTGCCCAGATTTACAAAGAGTGCAATTTTTTCTTTTGCTGTTCTCCTTTCCAGGGAGTTTCTAGAAACTCTGAGGAATATTTTCCAACCATTCTGGTTATCATTAGTCATTTTCCTATGACATGTTTGTCTGAAACTTTCATGGTCACTTCCATCTATGGAATGGCTTGCTTCTCCATGTTGAAATCACGGTCATGGTCATTTCAACTCCCCCAAAGATAAAATGAGACCCTAGTATTATTTTTCATTCTTGTTTTATAGTAGAGTTTACATAAAGTAAAATTCACCCTTCTTAGTGTCGAGTTCTATGAGTTTTGACATATATACCTGTATGTATATATGTACCCAAAAGGTTCATTGAAAAAAAAAATTCCCACAAAGTTCCCTTTTTCTTCTTTGTAGTAAATGCCTACCCCACTGGCAATCACTAATCTGATTTTTGTCTCTATGGTTCTGCCATTTTCAGAATGTCATATCAACTGAGTCACATAGTGGATAACCTTGAATCTGGCTTCTCTCACTCATTCAGCAAAATGCATTTGAGGTTTATAATTTAGTTTCATGTCTTAATAGTTTCTTTTTATTGCTGATTAATGTTGCCTTATATAGATAAACTGTAATCTTTTTGTTCACCAGTTGAAGGGCATTTGTGTTTTCTCCAGTTTTTGGCAATATGAATAAAGTTACTATAAACATTATTGAACAGGTGTTTACATAAATATGTTTTCATTGTTTGTGTGTGGTGGGGTAAATGACTAGTATAATAAGCACATTTACATTTAAAAGAAACTGGCAAACTGATTATTAAAGTCCTGCCGATAAAGTATCCGAGTACCAGTGGCTCTCTGTCCTCACTAATCTTCGGTATTGTCAATTTTGTTTTTGTCATTCTAATAGATGTCATGGTATCTCATTGTAGTTTATCCATAAAATAACTTTTGGGGATTTTAATTGGGGTTGCATTAAATCTACAGCTCAAATTGGGAGAACTGATATCTTAACAATATTGAGTCTTCCTATCTATGAACATGGAATATCTCTCCATTTATTTAGTTCCTCTTTGATTTCATGCCTCAGACATTTCTAGTTTTACTCACCTATGTCTTGTACATACTTTGTTGGATTTTACCTATTTCATTTATTTAGGTGCTAATATAAACAGTATTGTGTTTTTAATTTGAAATTCCACATGTTCGTTGTTGATATATAGGAAAGCAATCGACTTTTGTATGTTAATCTTGTAACCTGCAACCTTGCTATAATTGCTTATTAGTTTCAGGACGGTTTTTTTTTTTTTTTTTTTTTTTTTTTTTTTTTTTTTTTTTTTTTTTTTTTTTTTTTTGGTCAATTCTTTCAGATTTTTTACATAGATGATCATGTCATTTGCAAACAATGACAGTTTTATATCTTCCTTCCCAATGTGTATACCTTTCGTTTGCTTTTCTTGCCTTATTTGGATTAGCAAGGACTTCTAGTATAATGTTGAAAAAGGAGTGGTGAGAGGGGCCATCTTTGCCTTGTACCTGATCTTCCTGGGGAAGTTTCAAGTTTCTCACCGTTTAGTAAGATGTCACCTGTAGGTTTTATGTAGATTATTTTTTCAAGTTGAGAAAGTTTCCTTCTATTCCTAGTTTACTGATAATTTGTATTGTGCATAGGTGTTGGATTTTCTCAAATTCTTTTTCTGCATCTATTGATATGATCATGTGACTTTCTTTTATGTCTGCTAATGTGATGGATTATGTTAATTGATTTCTGAATGTTGAGCCTGACTTGCAACCTGGGGTAACTTTCACTTTGTTATGGTGGATAATTCTGTTTACACTTTTTTTGGATTCTATTTGTTAATATTTTATTGAGGGTTTTTGTTCTCTTCATGAGAGATGGTTTGTAGTTTTATTTTCTTGTGACATCTTTGTCTGGTTTTCATATTAGGCTAATGTGGATCTCATAGAATGAGTTAGGAAGTGTTCTCTCTGCTTCTGTTCTCTAAAAGTTAGTATAAATAATTGGTATAATTTCTTCCTTAAATATTTGGTAGAATTCACCATTGAACCTCTCTGGGTACCATGCTTTATGTTTTGGCAAGTCATTAACTATTGATTCAATTTCTTTAACAGATACAGGACTATTCAGATCATCTATTTATTCTTGTGTGAGTTTGGCAAATTATGTCTTTCAAGGAATTGGTCCATTTCATCTAGGTTATCAAATTAATAGGCATAGAGTTATTAGTATTCCTTTATTATCCTTTTAACATCCATGAGATCTGTAATGATGTCCTCTCTTTCATTTTTAGTAACTTGTGTCCTCTCTTTGTTTTCCTCATTATCCCAAAGAGAGGTTTATCAAGATTATTGATCTTTTCAAAGAACCGTCTTCTGGCTTTGTTGATTTTCTCTTTTGTTTTCCTGTGTTCAATTTAATGGATTTATGCTCGAAAATTTTTATTATTTTTCTTCTGATTACCTTGGATTTAATATTTACTTCTTTTTCTAGTTTCCTGAGGTGGAAAATTATATTATTGATTTTAGATTTTTCTCCCTTTCTAATATATACATTCAATGGGAGAAATTTCCCTCTGAACACTGCTTTTGCTGCATCTCACAAATTTTGACAAGTTGTGTTTTCATTTTTAAAATATTTTCAAGTTTTCTTGAGATATCTTCTTTGACCATATGTTATTTGGAAGTGCATGGTTTAATATCCATGTATTTTGGAATTTTCTAGTTATCTTTCTGCTAGATTTCCAGTTTAGTTTCATTGTGGTCTGAGAGCAGATGTTGTATGATTTCTATTCTTTTAAGTGTGTTAAGGTGTGTTTTGTGGCCCAGAATGCGCTCTATATTGGTGAATATTCCATGTGAGCTGGAGAAAAATGTGTTTTCTGCTTTTGTTGCATGAGTTAGTCTATAGATGTCAATTATATCAAATTGATTGAGAATGTTGTTGAGTTCAATTATGTAGTTACTGATTTCCTGACTGCTGGATCTGTGTTTTTCTGATGGAGTGGTGTTAAAATCTTAAACTATGATAATGGATTGATCTGTTTCTCCTGCAATTCTATCAGTTGTTGCCTCATGTAGTTTGATAGTCTGTTGTTAGGTGCATACACATTAAGAATTGTTACATCTTCTTGGAGAACTGACCTCTTATCATTAGTAATGTCCTTCTCTATTCCTGATTAGTTTCCTTACTTTGAACTCTGCTTTGTCTTAAATTAATATATCTACTCCTGCTTTCTTTTGATAATTGTTAGCATGTTATATTTTTCACCATCCATTTACTTTTAAGTTCTATTTGTCTTTATATGTAAAATGGATTTCTTGTAAACAAGACATTGTTGGGTTGTTTTTCAATCCACTCTAACAATCTCTCTCCATCTTTCAATTGGTATATTTAGACCACTGACCTTCAACATGATTATGGATAGAGTTGGATTAACGTCTGCCATATTTGTTGCTGTTTTCTATTTGTTGCCCTTGTTCTTTGTCCCTGTTTCTGCCTTCCGTTCTTTTCTTTTCTTTTCTTTTCTTTTTTTTTTTTTTTTTTTTTTTTTTTTTTTTTTTTTTTTTTTTTTTTTTTTTTTTTGCCTTCACTGGGTCTTTGTTGCTGCGTGTGCGCTTTCTCTAGTTGCAGCGAGTGGTGTGCACTACTCTTCCATGCAGTGTGTGGGCTTCTCATTGTGGTAGCTTCTCTTGCTGTGGAGCACGGGCTCTAGGCACATGGGCTTCAGTAGTTGTGACACATGGGCTCTAGAGTGCAGGCTCAGTAGTTGTAGTGCATGGGCTTAGCTGCTCCACGGCATGTGGGATCTTCCCCGACCAGGGATCGAGCCTGAGTCCCCTGTGTTGACAGGTGGATTCTTAACCACTGTGCCACCAGGGAAGTCCTCCTTCCATTCGTTTTTGCCTTTTATGGCTTATTTTTCTTTTTTTGGCCACGTGAGCGACATGTGGGATCTTAGTTCCCTGACCAGGGATCGAACCCGCACACCCTGCATTGGAAGTACAGAGCCTTAACCACTGAACCACCAGGGAAGTCCCCTTGCCTTTAATGGTTTTTAAAAAAAATTTATTTATTTATGTTTGGCTGCCTTGGGTCTTCACTGCTGCCACGGGCTTTCTCTAGTTGCAGCGAGCAGGGGCTACTCTTGGTTGTGGTGTGCAGGCTTCTCATTGCAGTGGCTTCTCTTGTTGAGCATGGGCTCTAGGTGCATGGGCTTCAGTAGTTGTGGCTCATGGGCTCTAGAGCACAGGCTCAGTAATTGTGGCACACAGGCCCAGTTGCTCTGCGGGATGTGGGATCTTCCCAGACCAGGGCTTGAACCCGTGTCCCCTGCCTTGGCAGACGGATCCCTAACCACTGTGTAACCAGAGAAGCCCAGCCTTTAATGGTTTTAATTGAGCATTTTATGATTCATTTTTCTCTCCTTTCTTAGTATATCAATTATACTTTTTAAAAACTTTTTATAGTGCTTACCCTAGAGTTTGCAATATACATTTACAACTAATCCAAATCCATTTTTAAATAACACTGTACCACTTCACAAGTAGTGTGAGTACCTTATAATAACAATATATCCTAACTTCTTCTTCCTGTCCCTTATATTACTGCTGTCATTCATTTCACCTACATATAAGCATACATAAACATATGTGTATATATATATATATCATATTTATCATATATATATGATATATATATGATATATATGTATGTATATATATATACACATATATATGATATATATAAGCATACATAATTGAATACATTGTTGCTATTATTAGTTTGAACAAACTGGTATAAGATTATTAGAATAAAAAAAAGAAAAGATTTTATTTTGCCTTTACTTATTCCTTCCTTGATGTTCTTCCTTTCTTTATGCAGAGCCAAGTTTCTGACCTATATCATTTTCCTTTTCTCTAAAGAACTTCGTTTAACATTTCTTGTGAAGCAATTCTACTGACAAGAAATTCCCTCAATTTTTGTTTGTCTGAGAAAATCTTTATTTCTTCTTCACTTTTAAGGGGTAATTTTGCAAGGTACAGAATTTAGATTGGTGGGTGTTTTTCTCTCAACACTTTTAATATTTCACTCTGCTCTCTTCTTGCTTGCATGGTTTCTGAGAAGTTGGATGTAATTCTTATCTTTTTTCCTGGATAGGTATGATGTTTTTTTTTCCTTTGACTTGACTTCTTTCAGAATTTTTTTCTTTATCTTTGATCTTCTATAATTTGAAAATAATATCCCTGGGTGTATTTTTGGTGGGGGGAGGGCTTTTACCCTGCTTGGTGTTCTATGAGTTTCCTGAATCTGTGGTTCGGTGTCTGATATTTATTTGGGGAAATTCTCAGTAATTGCTGTTTCAAGTATTTTTTCTGTTTCTTTCCCTCTTTGTTATTCTTATTATGTGTATGTTACACATTTTAGTATTTTTCTCATGGTGTTTGGATATTCTGTTTCTTTTAAGTTGTTCTTTTTGCTTTTCTGTTTTTGAGGATTCTATTGACATATTCTCTAGCTCAGAGATTTTTTTTCTCAGCTATGTCCAGTCTACTAATAAGCCTATCAAGGACAGTCTTTATTTCTGTTACAAATATTTTATCTCTAGCGTTTTTTTTCCTTTAGGATTTCTATCTCTCTGCTTCATTGCCCATTTCTTCTTGCATGCTGTTGTCAAAAGTTCAGAAATAGAAGAAGAAAAACTAATTAATCACCAAAGTACATAATTAGCGAGTATTGTGCACATACCAAAAAGGCAGTTCATGAACTGGGAGCATTCAAACAAAACATGAAATGAGATTCAGGGACATATCATTATAAAGCAGCTTATACATTGAGAAGGCAGATACTGTCTATTCTTCAGAGTATTTGATTATAATATTAGAATTTTCTTAAACGATAATTCTAAGAAATTGGTTAGTGGTTACTTCATTTCAATTGTGGGAAACAGTTTAAGTTTTTCTTATGATTTCCAGAGGCATAAGCAAGAAATGATCCAGGTCAAGTTAGCCTTGCAAAATAAGCTAAATTAAGCTTTATTTGTGTGACTAAACTGGGTTTGTATGCTCAGGGAATTTTCAAAGCTGATCTCTTTATTTTTTACTCTAACACTGTCTATTTTATCCCTTAGAGGGATTAATACGCCCTTAGCATATTAATCATATATGTTTTAAATTTTTCAGTCTATATCCAACATATCTGCCATGTCTGATTCTGATGCTGCTCTGTCTCTTCAAACTATGTTTTTGGCTTTTTAGTATGCCTTATAATTTTTTCTTAACAGCTGGGCTCAGTGTACTATGTATAGGGAACTGTTGTAAATAGGCCTTTGGTGGTGTGTTTTTTAAGTATGGAGGGATGGGACGCATTCCATAGTCCTATGGTTTGGTCTCAGTCTTTTAGTGAGCCTGTGCCTCTGGACTGGGAGCTTCACAGGTGTTTCTCAGTTCCAACTCCCCTTAGGTGGGACAAGGGGACAGGTTAGCTTGTGTGGACTGGAGTTGGGTATTTCCTTTCCCAAGTCAGTTAGGCTGTGATAAAACCCTAGCAGATTAGGCTGTGATTAATTCGTTTCTCCTGATGGTAGGCTATTTAAGAAAAACAGAGTGCTCTGGTTTATTTCAAAATGATTCCTTTCCCCCTCCCTTTGCCAGAAGCAAGAGGGGATTTTTCTCCAGTATTTAGTGTAGGAATCTTGATTGAGTTCCTGAAAGTAATTTTTATAATATGGGGGGTGGGGGTATGGGGGAAAGTGGGCTATAACTGAGTCCCCATAGAATTTTTAACTTTTAGAGTTACCAGCACTGAGATTCCAGTAATTCATCAGTTACAGTTCAGGTTTTTCTGGCACTGATTCCCTCAGGGATTTTTGCCTGTGAGAGTGTGCTCTCTTAAGCTATGAGTCCATGTATTCACCTGTCTGTCTCTCCAGTCTTAGGGGCAACATTTGTTCTGTGTCCTACCCTCTCTTATGGAATCAAGAAGAGTTGTTGATATATAAATAAAATATATGGTCTTATAGCTAATGAGTCCATCATCATGATTTCCTAAAATATAAAGCATATTTCCTTCCTCCAAAAAAATCACCTAATCCCACATTATGCTTTTTTGTTTGGTTTCCCTAGTCTAAAAACAAAAGTATTAGGTTGGCCAAAAAGTTCCGTTGGTTTTTCAGTAAAAATAAAAGACACATTTTTCATTTTCACCAAGAACTTTATTGAACAATGTATTCAACCTTTTGTTCCACTACCTTCTGCCATTTTTCAGGCAAGTTCATAATTCTGTCTTCCCAAAACTTTTTATCTTTGTGAGCAAGGAACTGTTCCAGGTGCCTTTTACAGTCTTCCAGGGAATTGAAATTTTTTCCATTAAGAGAATTTCGTGAAGACCAAAATAAATGGAAATCCAAAGGCGCAGTGTCTGGTGAATATGGCGGTTGAATCAGAACTTCCCAGCCAAACTAACGGTTTTTCCTGGTCATCAAGGAAACATGAGGTTTTGCGTTATCCTAATGGAAGATTATGTGTTTTCTGTTGACTAATTCTGTATGCTTTTCATCTAGTGCCGCTTTCAGTTGGTCTAACTGGGAGCAGTTCTTGTTGGAATTAATCATTTGGTTTTCCGGAAGGAGCTCATAATAGAGGACTCCCTTCCAATCCCACCATGTACACAACATCACCTCCTTTGGATGAAGACCGGCATTTGGTGTGGTTCATTGCCATCTCTTCAGTTCCACATTATTGTACAGTATCCACTTTTCATCACCTGTCATAATTTGTTTTAAAAATGGAACATTTTCGTTATGTCTAAGTAGAGAATTGCATGTGGAAATATGGTCAAGAAGGTTTTTTTCACTTAACTTATGTGGCACCCAAACATCAAAATGATTAACATAACCAAGCTGGTGCAAACGATTTTCAACACTTGATTTGGATATTTTGAGTATGTTGGCTATCTTCCGAGTGGTACAATGTTGACTGTTCTCAGTTAATGTCTCGATTTGATTGCTGTCAACTTCAACTGGTCTACCCGACCATGGAGCATCATCCAATGAGAAATCTCCAGCACGAAACTTCTCAAACCACTTTTGACATGTTCAATCAGTCATAGCAGCTTCTCCACACACTGCACAAATCATTTTTTTGCTTTTCACTTGCATTTTTGCCTTTCTTGAAATAATAAAGCATAATATGCCAAAAATGTATTTTTCTTCCCTCTTCAATATTAAAATGGCTACACAAAAATTCACTAATTTGATAAGTTTTTTTTTAAATGCATGCTGATATGACAGCTGTCACAATACAATCTAACTAAATTGTTTGGAATGAAGTTAAAGACAACTGAGTGCTCCTAGAGCCATCTTATGGAAGAAAACAAACAAACTTTTTGGCCAACCCCAATAAAATTGTGTGACTGTTCCTCACTTCTTTAAGACCTTTTGTAGATTGAATGTGAAATCTGGTCTAAAATCCTTTAAGTGGGCCAGAATATTTTTCATCAGTTTATCTGTAATACAGCCAAGGAATGATTTGAAGAGTTATACTAGGTTTTTATGACTTAAGGATTGACTATTCTGTAGAAGGTTAAGTAACAGGCAACAAGTTGTTATAGATATTGTAATCCTTATTAAACTCATTGTAAAGATCAATACCCTTTTGCTGTACAACAGAATATTCCACATCAGCCTAAAAAACCAGCTTAGCTTTTACTTTCTAAATAAAAATGGTCAGTGTCTTTATCATGAAACATATTATCTGTATACTTGAAACTTTGGGGGAAAAACAATAACTATTTCAGACCAATAAGGTGTATTTTAATCACTAACTGCCACAAGACAACAATTATACCAAGACTTTCCTTTTAAACTTTTCTTATAATAGGAAGAGTCCAGGAGAAATTGGGTCCAGTGTTAATTCTGTTGCAGGAAGATTCTATATTTAAATCTATAAAGACCCTATGCAATGGAAATAATACATAAACTTGGTGGTCCATTGTGAGTTTCCAACACAATTTTTCTTTAACTATTTTAGTTCTCATAAAAAATTAAGTATGTGATTTAGTTCTTTTTGGACTAACCTGTTTCATGTCAATTGACACCATTATATTATACATTGGTTTACAGCTCCTGCTAGTTGTAAAATGAAATAATATTGTTTAGTCTTGTCCCAAATTTATTAAGAGTATCGATAGAGTTTAAAGCAATATGTCAAATAGCTAAAATTACTATTTTTTAACACATATACCTTTCAAACTGATAAATATAAAGGAATATAGCCTAGTTTGTGCTATAAAGTACTTGTAGCCCAACATTAAGTAGAAAGGTATTTCATATCAAGCACACTTGTTTTTCTTTAGTATTTTATTTTATTTTGCCTTAAGAATAAAGAAGTGAAATGTGGTTGACTTGTTCAAAGACTTATAACCAATTCCAGTTATTATTTATTCATCTACACATCTATATTCCAATTTCTTTATATTCCAATTTTTTAATCTATAAAATAAATATGGGTAGTAACCATTGGCTGATTGATCAAATCCATGATGAAGTGGCAATCAGTTTAGAGAGATTAAGGAAGTCAGAATTTTGTCTTCATTTAAAATATCTTTCTGTATATTTCATACCTTTCCAACTGCATCAAAGACAGAGATAATGGTTAGAATTTGGCCTAGAATTTATTGAACATACAGTATATACTGCAAAGCTAAAATAGTTGATTGCACTTTATTCCCTCCAATATTGTTTCATTTAGTGTGTTTCTGTATAATAAAAATAGTAAGGAATACTGAGACATGAAGGTTTTTAAATATTGGTCTAGAGAAAAAACAAGTTAGAGTGTCTAAAATATTTTTGAGGATCAGGAATAGCTGTGAGTAATAAACCATTGGTAAACTATAGTGGTGGCCATAAAACCTTTTTTTCTCAATAAGAGACATAAAATAAATTTTATAGCATTTTAAAATACAGAAAATACTAAGACTCAAGTAATCAAAATATTGAACATTACAGTATTTAGGCACTCAAAATTAAGTGTCTTGAGGGTTTTATTTTCCCCATCCATCAGAGGGTATATATTGCTACAGTAAACACTTTCAGATGCATGAATTCCCCAACTGTTAAAAACATCACTCTCAAAAATTCTCATGTGAAGTTTTATAACAGGTGTAACCAGTTAGGGTTGATTCTCTTTTTTTTTTTTTTTTTGTGGTACACGGGCCTCTCACTGTTGTGGCCTCTCCCGTTGCGGAGCACGGGCTGCGGACGCGCAGGCTCAGCGGCCATGGCTCATGGGCCTAGCCGCTCTGCGGCATGTGGGATCTTCCCGGACCGGGGCACGAACCTGTGTCCCCTGCATCGACAGGCGGACTCTCAAGCACTGCACCACCAGGGAAGCCCAGGGTTGATTCTTTTTAAAATAATTTTAAACTAGTCTTTAAATATTTAATCATATTGTAGTCTATACTTCAGTTCACTAGTTTGATGCACTATAACGTTTCAAATTATTGAAATAATTTTCAATCCATTTTTGTTTTTAAACATCATCTCATGTATTCCTCACTGCAGTCCTGTGAGGTAGATATTATTATTATCCTCAGTATTTAATGATGAGCCTGAGACTTAGAGTAAGGTCACACAGATAGCAAAATTGAGAGGGAGAATTAAATTTCTTGTGTTCATGATAGCCCTTGAACAAATGCCGACGATTTGTGGAAACTTGAGGCCACATTACATTTCTGCAGAGTTGATAAAGAAATAGAAATCACTAGGTTTTGTGTTGTTTTATTCTGTTTTTGCTTTTTAATAAAAAATTAAGTAACATTGGGAACCTTGCAAATTCACATAATGTCAACCCAGAAGAATATTTCTATATAAGTCTGAGGTGTCTATCTGAAGGTATATTTTCCTGTATACTTGAGCCTAGTGTAGGGTAAGAGTGAAAATTGGATTAAAATTGAGTTTTACATTACATTTCTTCATAATTTCATGTTTATTATGAATTTACTGTGATTTAATATGTTGGTTAAAAGATAATATATCCTTTGTTTCCTGTTGTTGAACAGATATGGCCCTATGGCAAGAAAAAAAAATTTTAATCAATCTCATATGTAAGGTATGAGGACCCAGTTTCCTATGACCCTGGAACATATTTTTTAATAGGCTGTATCTTGGTTAATGCCAGATAATTTCTTGATTCTAACTCAAATCATGTACAGGCAATAAAGAAATAATCTTTAAAAAACTTATTTTTTACAAGTTAGGCACTGGCTTTTTAGTGCACTTTATTTCCTTCTATTGTTAACTATTAATTTGAGCTAGTTGAAATTGCCAATATTTGACATTTTTTGACTGTAAGAAATGGCAAGTTCATATGATTCACTCTAATATAAATAGAATGGGTAATGAACAGATTAGCTTAGTGCTAAAGGGCATTTAAAGAAAGGAAGTGAAAAATAAAGTCAAGGATCTGGTGAGTAGTTTAAAAGCAACAATGGTTTTATATTTTAAAAAAAGGTCTTTTGGGGTTTTTTGTGTGTGTTTTTAATATACTTTATTTTTAGAGCAGCTTTAGGTTCACAGCAGAATTGAGTGGAAAGTACAGAAAATTTCCTTATACCCCCCACCACTTCCTGTCTCCACAAGCTCACAACCTCTCCCACTATCAGTATCACTCAGCAGAATGGTGCATTTGTTAGACAGTTGATGAACCTACATTGACACATCTTTATCACCCAAAAATCCATAGTTCACATTAGGGTTAAATCTTAGTGTTGCACATTCTATGGGTTTGGACAAATGTATGACACGTATCCACCATTATAGTATCATAGAGAATAGTTTTATTTCCTAAAAATCCTCTGTGCTCTTTTTGTCCCTCCATCCCTTTGACCCCTGACAACCACTATTCTTTTCACTGTCTTTGTAGTTTTGCTTTTTCCAGAATGTTCTACAGTTGGAATCATACAGTATAACTTTTTCATACTGTCTTCTTTCACTTGGTAATATGTATTAAGGTTTCCTCCATATCTTTTTGTGGCTTGATAGCTCATTTGTTTTAGCAATAAATAATATTCTATTGTCTGGTTGCACCACAATTTATCTATACACCTACTGAAGGACATGATGGTTGCTTCCAAGTTTTGACAGTTATAAATAATTCTGCTATAATAATTGGTGTTCAGTATTTTTGTGGGCATAAGTTTTTAACTCATTTGGGTAAATACCAAGGAGTGTGATTGCTGAATCATATAATTAGAGTATGTTTAGTTTTGTAAGAAACTGAAAACTGTTTTCCAAAGTGGCTGTACCATTTTTTTAAATTTATTTTATTCAAGTATAGTTGATTTACAATGTTGTGTTAATTTCTGCTGTGAAGTAAAGTGATTCAGTTATATGTATATATACATTCTTTTTTATATTCTTTTCCATTATGGTTTATCACAGGATATGAATATAGTCCCCTGTGCTATACAGTAGGACCTCGAGAAGTAGATAATTTGAACAGACCAACCACTAGAAGTGAAATAGAATCTGTAATTTAAAAAAAAAAAAAAAAGCTCCCTACAAACCGAACTCCAAGACTAGATGGCTTCACAGGCAAATTCTACCAAAGATTCAAAGAATAACTTATACTGGCTGTACCATTTTTCATTCCCACCAACAATGAATAAGAGTTCCTCTTGCTCCATATCCTTACCAGCATTTGGTGTTATTAATGTTTTGGATTTTCACCATCCTAATAGGTGTGTAGTGGTGTCTAATTTTTGTTTTAATTTGTAATTCTCTAATGACATATGATGTTGGACATCTTTTCATATGCTTATTTGCTCTCCATATATCTTCTTAGGTGAGGTGCCTGTTCAGACCTTTTGCCCATTTTTTAGTTGGGTTGTTAGGTTGAGTTTTAAGAGCTCTTTGTCTGTTTTGGATAACAGTCTTTATCAGGTGTGTCTTTGCAAATATTTCTTCCCAGTCTGTGGTTTGTCTTCTCACTTTCTTGGCAATGTCTTTCACACAGCACACATTTTAAATTTTAGTGAAGTCCTGCTTTAAATTTTTTTTTTATAGATTGTATCTTTGTTCTTGTATCTAAAAAGTCATGGCCATGCACAAGGTCATCTAGATTTCTTCCTATTTTATATTCTAGGAGTTTCATAGTTTTGTATATCTTTAGGTCTGTGATCTACTTTGAGTTAAAGTTTGTGAAGTGTGTAAGGCCTGTGTCTACATTTTTTTACGTGTGAATGTCTAGTTGTTTCAGCACCATTTGTTGAAAAGACTATCTTTTCTTCATTGTATTGTCTTTACTTCTTTGTCAAAAATCAGTTGACTATATTTATGTGAGTCTATTGCTGGACCCTCTATCTGTTCATTGATCTATTTATTCTTTTACCAGTACCACACTGTCTTGACTACTGTAGCTTTAGAGTAAATATTGAAGTCAGGAAGTGTCAGTCCTCTGACTTTATACTTCTTCTTCAATACTGAATTGTCTTCACTGAGTCATTTGTCTTTCAATGTAAACGTTAGAAGCAATTTGTTGATAATCAAAAAATAACTTGTTAGGATTTTGATTGGGCTTGCATTGAAACTCTAGATCAAGTTGGAAAGAATTGACTCTGACCATATATTTTTTTTTTTTTTGTGGTATGTGGGCCTCTCACTGTTGTGGCCTCTCCTGCTGCGGAGCACAGGCTCCAGACACACAGGCTCAGCGGCCATGGCTCACGGGCCTAGCCGCTCCACGGCATGTGGGATCTTCCCGGACCGGGGCACGAACCCGTGTCCCCTGCATCGGCAGGCGGACTCTCAACCACTGCACCACCAGGGAAGCCCGACTCTGACCATATTGAATCTTATCAATAAAGGTGTAATATCTCTCCGTTTTATTTAGTTTTTCTTTCATTTCTTTCATCAGTAGTTTTCCTCATATAGGTCTTATATATAATGTTACACTTATAACTAAGTATTTCATTTATTTGGGTGCTAATTTAGATGGTATTGTGTTTTTCATTTTGAATTCCATTTGTTCAGTGCTAGAATGTAAGAAATAATTGACTTTTGTATGTTAATTTTGAAAAGGAGTGGTAGGAGGGAGTATCTTTGCCTTATTCGTGATCTTATCAGGAAAGCTTCTAGTTTCTCACCATTAAGTGTGATGATGTTAACTGTAGGTTTTTTGTAGATATTTTTTTTATCAAGTTGAGGAACTTTTCCTCTACTCCTTGCTTGCTGAAAGTTTATATCATGAATCGATGTTAGATCTTCTCCAGTGCTTTTTCTACATCTATTTATATGATCATTTAATTTTTCTTTTCATGTAATTGATCTGTTCATGTGATGGATTACCTTAACTGGTTTGCAAATGTTGAACCCACTGGCATATCTGAGATAAATACAACTTAATCAGGTATATAATTCTTTTTATACATTGTTGGATTCAATTTGCTAATATGTTGTTGAGGATTTTGCATCTAAGTTCATAAGAGACATTGGTTTGTAGTTTCCTTGTCATTTGTTTACCTAGTCTTGGTTTTAGGGAAATGCTGGTCTCATTGAGTGAGTTAGAAAATATTCCCTCTGCTTCTATCTTCTCGAAGTGATTGTAGAAGATTGATATGATTTCTTGCTTAAATGTTTGGTAGAATTCACCAGTGAACCCACCTGGGCATCATGCTTTCTGTTTTAGAAAATTAATTATTGATTCAATTTTTTATAGATGTAAGCTGATTCAGATTGTCTCTTTCTTCTCATTTCAGTTTTTGAAGATTGTATCTTTCAAGGCATTAGTTCACTTCCTAGAGGTTACCACATTTTGGGCTTGAATTGTTCATAGTATTTCCTCACTATCCATTTGATATCTATGGGACCTATAGAGATGTCCCTTGTCTTATATGTGAAATTAGCAATTTCTGTCTTCTATTTTCTTTATTAGCCTGACTGGATCTTTCTTTCTCCTATTTTCTTTATTAGCCTGACTGGAGGCTTAGACATTTTACTGATATTTTCAAGGAACCAGCTTTTGCTTTCATTGATTTTTCTGTATTATTTACATGTTTTCAATTTCATTGCTTTCTGCTCTAATTTTTATTATTTCTTTTCTCTGGTTACTTTGGATATCATTTGCCTTGTATTTCAAGTTTCCTCAGGTGGAAACTTAGATAATTGATTTTAGAACTTTGTTCTTTTCTAATACATACATTCTATGCAATAAAATTCCCTCTAAACACTGCTTTAGCTGCATACCACAATTTTTGTAAGTTGTATTTTCATTTTCATTATAAGTTCAGTGTATTTTTTAATTTCTTCTGAGATTTCTTCTTTGACCCATGTGTTATTTAGAAGCATGTTGTTTAACCTCCAATTATTTGGGTATTCCCCAAGTATCTTTGTTATCAATTTCTAGTTTAATTCCTTTGTGGTCTGAATGCTAAGGTACGTCTTACGGTCTAGAATGTAGACTATCACCGTTTTCAATTTCTTTTGGTTATCCATTTTATTTTACTTTATTTTTTTTAACATCTTTATTGGAGTATAATTACTTTATATTATTGTGTTAGTTTCTGCTGTATAACAAAGTGAATCAGCTGTACGTATACATACATCCCCATATCCCCTCCCTCTTATGTCTCCCTCCCACCCTCTCTATCGCACCTCTCTACGTGGTCACAAAGCACTGAGCTGATCTCCCTGTCCTATGCAGCTGCTTCCCACTAGCTATCTATTTTACATTTGGTTGTGTAAATTCCACTCTCTCACTTCATCCCAGCTTACTCTTCTCCCTCCCTGTGTCTTCAAGTCCGTTCTCTACATCTGCATCTTTATTCCTGTCCTGCCCCTAGGTTCTTCAGAACCATTCATTTTTTAGATTCCATATATATATGTTAACATAAGGTATTTGTTTTTCTCTTTTTAACTTACTTCACTCTGTATGACAGATATAGGTCCATCCACCTCACAAGAGATAGATCAATTTTGTTTCTTTTTATGGTCGAGTAATATTCCATTGTATATATATGCCACAAACTCTTTATCCATTCATCTGTCAGTGGACACTTAGGTTGCTTCCATGTCCTGGCTATTGTAAATAGTGCTGTAATGAACATTGTGGTACATGACTTTTTTGAATTATGGTTTTCTCAGGGTATATGCCCAGTAGTGGGAGTGCTGGGTCATATGGTAGTTCTATTTTTAGTTCTTTTTTTTTTTTTTTTTTTTTTTTTTT
>RJWK010004099.1:0-60990 GCA_004363435.1 Platanista minor | reverse complement strand
CTTAGAGAAGTTCCTTTATCATTTGTTGTAGAGCTGGTTTGGTGGTGCTGAATTCTCTTAGCTTTTGCTTGTCACTAAAGCTTTTGATTTCTCCATTGAATCTGAATAAGATACTTGCCCGGTAGAGTAATCTTGGTTCTTCCCTTCCATCACTTTAAGTATATCATGCCACTCCCTTCTGGCTTGTAGAGTTTCTGCTGAGAAATCAGCTGTTAACCTTAAGGGAGTTCCCTTTTATGTTATTTGTCATTTTTCCCTTGCTGCTTTTAATAATTTTTCTTTGTCTTTAATTTTTGCCAAATTGATTACTGTGTGTCTCGGCGTGTTTCTCCTTGGGTTTATCCTGTATGGGACTCTCTGCACTCCTGGAGTTGGGTGGCTTTTTCCTTTCCCATGTTAGGGGAGTTTTCAACTATAATCTCTTCAAATATTTTTTTCTCAGGTCCTTTCTCTCTTCTCCTTCTGAGACCCCTATAATGCGAACGTTGCTGCATTTAATGTTGTCCCAGAGGGCTCTTAGGCTGTCTTCATTTCTTTTCTTTCTGTTTTCTTTATTCTGTTCCGCAGCAGTGAATTCCACCATTCTGTCTTCCAGGTCACTTATCCGTTCTTCCGTCTCAGTTATTCTTCTATTGATTCCTTCTAGTGTAGTTTTCATTTCAGTTATTGTATTGTTCATCTCTGTTTGTTTGTTCTTTAATTCTTCTAGGTCTTTGTTAAATATTTCTTGCATCTTCTCGATCTTTGCCTCCATTCTTTCCCCAAGGTCCTGGATCATCTTCACTATTATTATTCTGAATTCTTTTTCTGGAAGATTGCCCATCTCCACTTCATTTAGCTGTTTTTCTGGGGTTTTATCTTGTTCCTTCATCTGGTGCGTAGCCCTCTGCCTTTTCATCTTGTCTATCTTTCTTTGAATGTGGTTTTTGTTCTACAGGCTGCAGGGTTGTAGTTCTTCTTGCTTCTGCTGTCTTCCCTCTGGTGGATGAGGCTACCTAAGAGGCTTATGCAAGTTTTCTGATGGGAGCGACTGGTGGTGTGTAGAGCTGACTGTTGCTCTGGTGGGCAGAGCTCAGTGAAACTTTAATCTGCTTGACTGCTGATGGGTGGCTGGGTTCCCTCCCTGTTGGTTGTTTGGCCTGAGGCAACCCAACATTGGAGCCTACCTGGACTCTTTGGTGGGGCTAATGGCGGACTCTGGGTGGGCTCATGCTAAGGAGTCCTTCCCAGAACTTCCGCTGCCAGTGTCCTTGTCCCCACGGTGAGCCACGGCCGCCCCCCCACCCTGCCTCTGCAGGAGACCCTCCAACACTAGCAGGTAGGTCTGGTTCAGTCTCCCCTGGGGTCATTGCTCCTTCCCCTGAGTCCCGATGCACACATCACTTTGTGTGTGCCCTCCAAGAGTGGAGTCCCTGTTTCCCCCAGTTCTGTTGAAGTCCTGCAATCAAATCCCAGTAGCCTTCAAAGTTTGATTCTCTAGGAATTCCTCCTCCCATTGCTGGACCCCCAGGTTGGGAAGCCTGATGTGGGGCTCAGAACCTTCACTCCAGTGGGTGACCTTCTGTGGTATACGTGTTCTCCAGTCTGTGAGTCACCCACCCAGCAGTTATGGGACTTGATTTTACTGTGATTGCACCCCTCCTACCGTCTCACTGTGGCTTCTCCTTTGTCCTTGGACGTGGGGTATCTTTTTTGGTGAGTTCTAGTGCCCTCCTGTCGATGACTGTCCAGCAGCTAGCTGCGATCCTGGTGCTCTCGCAAGAGGGAGCGAGAGCATGTCCTACTCCACCACCTTGGTTCCAATCCCCCTAAAAATTATTTATTTTTTAATAAATTTATTTATTTAATTTATTTTTGGCTGCCTTGGCTCTTCATTGCTGCTCATGGGCTTTTCTCTAGCTGCGGTGAGCAGGGGCTACTCTTCGTTGGGGTGTGCAGGCTTCTCATTGTGGTGGCGTCTCTTGTTGTGGAGCACAGGCTGTAGGCATGCGGCTTCAGTAGTTGCAGCACATGGGTTCAGTAGTTGTGGCATGCAGGCTGTAGAGCGCAGGCTCAGTAGTTGTGGCGCATGGGTTTAGTTGCTCTGTGGCATGTGGGATCTTCCCAGACCAGGGATTGAACCCGTGTCCCCTGCATTGGCAGGCGGATTTTCAACCACTGCACCACCAGGGAAGCCCTCTCGTATGATTTTATTTTCCTCAACTGCTTGTTGATTTATCTTTACAGTAGATGATCCTGGTTCATCTAATGTAAGATAAATACCTGTGGATGTTTGTTTGCCATAGCTTGCCTGTAGAGACTGTAGGGAAGGAGTAAAGAATGATGGTAGGTAGGTGTGTCAGTAGCTTATATTCAGGGTGTATTCACTGTCCCTTTTGAACATCAGTGGCCACTCTAGAACTGCCCTTCTCTTTGGCATCAATGTCCACAATAGTTTCTTTAGCTTTGGAGCAAATGTCATGGAGTCGCAGTGCTCTACATAAGCAGCAGAAGGTAAACGGACTAAATGGTGCAGTTGATCTACTTGCTTTCATTATTTTCCCCCTAAAGCTTTCTCCCATTTCTGTATTAACTGAGGATGCCTAAATAAATGCAGCATTAACTCTGTAGCATCTTCTCAGTACATATGGGGCTGTAGTTTCATCTAATCAGTAATCTATAATTTTAGATGTCATAAAAGCTCTTATCTACAGCATTATGAATTTTGAAAATTTTGGTCTTTTATGGGATTTTAGATGGAAGAGGAGTTGTACATGTGTGCTTAGTTCACTCTTTTGATAAAATTACTATTCCCTTTTGCAAAAGTTCTTCCTGTTGCTTTTGGGGGCCTATTCATCCTCTGTCACCCATTCAATACAGTCAACTTGGGTCTTCTAATAACATTACTCCTCTGGCCATAGTGACTAATTGAGAGTGGATGCATGACACAAGCACAGAAAATAATACTGGGAGGAAGAATGTCTTTTTCTTTTGGAGTTGCTAAACTGGAGCTGCCTCTTTCATGTCTACCACCAGCTGAAGGAAGCCTGTCTGAAGTAGAAGGGAACAAGGCCCTTCAGAAAAAAGAAATGAAAAAAGTCTAGGAGAGATGAGAGACTGAACCACGTACATGCATACACACACTCACATGTATTTACATACACACTCAATAACATTGTTGACTACTTAGATCCAGTTGGCTTTAGTCCAGCTTTCATCCCCTGCATTTACCAATTAGTGATCTAATAATATACCTCTCACTTTTTTATTAATTGAGTGGAATTCCTTTCACTTGCACCAAAAACATAAAATGCACTTCTGGCTAACTCATTCACAACCTTTAGATTTCCTCTTAGATTTCACTTGTTACGGGAAGCCACCCTATTTTGTAATTACTTACGTAATCATCTCTCTCCTCTCATTTGACAATAAACTCCTTGAGGACAAGAATCATTGCTCATCACTGTGTACCCCTAGAACTTAGCACAGGCCTACAGCACAATAGGAACTGGATAACATATGTGGAATAATGAATATATAATTGTTATAGCTGCATCATCTCATTTTAGTAGACACCTGGCAGTAGTTACCTGGTTAGAACCATGACTTAGGGTATCTGCTATGAGTTTTTTTACCATCATCATTGCTAATATCCAATAGCGTTCTTTGTGTGCAAGTATTCACTGTTCCTTCTAGTTTTCAGGTAACAAAAGCAAAGGACATAGCAGTTTCCAGGTTTCTGGGTGGGTCCTTAAGGCCAAAGAAAAAATATATTCCTTAAGGAGATTCTGGTTCCCTTACAGTTCTTAAGTCTGTGGATCTGTGGTCTAATTGCACTGTCAAAACACTAGATTTGGAGAGCTTCTGGCTTGGGTGCTTAAAAGGGAATCCTCATCTCTATAAATAAAATAAGTGTCACACAGTACTTCATCCACTAAGATGGCTACAACTACAGGTATCTGCTGCCTTCGTTTTCTGATCCATTCTGTCATTATTCTAGCTCATTCTAGCTGTTTACTGCCTTTTTCAATGTATATTGAGAACAACAACACTATTATATGAGAACCACTGAAATAACTACAACACATGCTGCTTATAGAACTATACCTATTAGATTTCTACATTACAAAAAACCTCAGGTCAAGAATAATGACTTACCGAAAATATGCCTCTAAGGTGTAATATGAAATTTCTTGAAAAAGGTGAGTAGAAATTGCTAGAAACAATTGTTAAATTCAAAAATACAAATTCAATTTTCTTTAAACTAAAACCCAAGAAAAGTATGAATATGATTTATTTATGTTCTCTATTAGTAATTAGAATTAATATTTAGCCATTATTCTTAGAGGCAATTTACATGTTTTCTTATAATCATCTATCCACAACTAAGAAAGAAACTAAATTTCGTCAGTGTTATTATCTACCTTGAATGCTTGCCTGAGATTTAAATCTGGAACATTTATATGGCTGTTGTATGGCCCTTGTTTGGTTCCAGAGCCCTGAGGTCAGTATGAATAATTACATTAGTGGGGCAGGCCTCTGCTTCCTCTATGAAAGGTTGTTAATTTAAAAAACGGTATTTGCACCAAAGGTTATCAGACACTTCTAAAATGCCATAAAATATTGTAGTATAACACTTGCTTTGGTTAATCCTTTAAAATTCTATGAATGGTTTAATTCTTTAAGACCCAATATCCCTTCCTTAAGGACTTTTTTTTTATAGCTCTCGTGAGCTTGGGGAAAATACAAAAGACAATAGAAAATAAATGAGCCAATCCTTGCCTGCTTTCCCCATTTTATCTTTCCATAAGCATAAATGTCATCTAAATATAACCTTACAATGGAGAAGAAAGGCACGACTGTGTAATTAACAAAGGGAAAAGGGAGTTCTTTATGAAACTTTTTTCTTGATGATTCTAAATGTCTGCATATGCTGCTATTGAAGCCACTATCATTTTCCCAAAGTTTTGCTGAATAGATGAGATAGGATTGTATTCCTAACAGATAATTACTGCAATGCTGTCACACTGTATGATGTAATTCTGACATGGAAACGTTGTCAGTGAAACTTTGTCAAGTGACACCTAATTTAAGCTACAGTATGAGGAGACTGCAAAGAGGAAACTTTAAGGAAAGTCAAAAGCAAAAAGGGTTCCTTGTTTTCCTTCAACTCATTTAAAAGGCCAGCATCAGAACAAGTACCCAAGTGGAGACTGAGACACAGTGACTGAGGTGTTTAATGAAGTAAGCAATATATACACTGCAGAATAACAATACTAGGGAAGACAGAACATATAGCACATTCCATATGGTTCTTAATATCAGGGAAATTATAAAGATAATGTAAATATCCCCTTATTCACTTTATTTATTTTTTTTAAATAAATTAATTTTATTATTTATTTATTTTTGGCTGCATTGGGTCTTTGTTGCTGCACATGGGCTTTCTCTCATTGTGGCGAGTGGGGGCTACTCTTCGTTGCAGTGTGCGGGCTTCTCATTGCGGTGGCTTCTCTTGTTGTGGAGCATGGCTCTAGGCATGTGGATTTCAGTAGTTGTGGCTTGCGGGCTCTAGAGTGCAGGCTCAGTAGCTGTGGCGCACAGGCTTAGTTGCTCCGTGGCATGAGGGATCTTCCCGGACCAGGGCTTGAACCTGTGTCCCCTGCATTGGCAGGCAGATTCTTAACCACTGCGCCACCATGGAAGTCCCATCCCTATTCCCTTTATGTCTGACCATGGCCATTCCCACCTCCTATATTTCTAGGCAATACAGCCTCCTCAAGCAGTTGAGAATCTAAGGAGCACCTCTGATGGCACCTTTAGCCTCCTGATGATGTTCTCTTACCCAGGATTCATTTCCAGTAAATACATATATGTGATTATATGTAAGGCTGTTCAAAAGTATCTTTTAGTAGACCATTTCTTGTAGAACTGCTATTATATGCACTGTCACTGAATCACTTATGTCGTATTGAGGGGTTACTATGTCCTGCATTATACTATATGCTGTGTAGAAAAATAACAGATGATCCTTGCCTTCAAGGAAAATACAGTTGGATTATGTTAACTATATCAATCCACAGGAAACGATTAGAAAACCATATAACATGGTACAGATTTACATGCTTATTGGTGTGCTAAGAGTAGCCAGTATTCAGCAGAAAGAGATCAATTGGAATAAAATAATAGAACATGATTCAAGAGTTTGTCTAAGCCCTTCCTTTGAGATGTGATGCAATTAAGGAAGGTCTGCTTCATTGAGGAAGTGGGATTTGAATTAGGCCTTAAACAATGAGTACACTGAAAACAAACGTGAAATTAGAAGAGATTTAACAGAATTAATTTATCTCACTTTTCCTGATTTTATTTGTATGAAGACGTACATACTCTATCCAACTGAGATTTGTCAAATAATCCATAAATACGTAAAGTATACATGATTAACAATGCTTTTAATGCCAAAAGACAGCTTACTTTCTTAATCCAAAGCTCACTCTATGTAATTATTCTTCTTGCAAACTACTAGTTGGTTATATTAACACTTGAGTAATCTTGACAAGAAGTTGCTTTAAGCTGTTAAAGATTCAGATGCCGATCAGCATGCATTAAGTGATTCAGCTTAATTGGCTCCATCTAGATAAATTACTTACCTCAGTTCCTATCACAATTTCTTCCCTGGCAGAGAAGAACAGAAACTCATATAGCTTGTAGTGTTGAAATAAGCTGAAATACAAAATAAATGTGGAAAGCTGATAAATTTATTTCAGGAAAAAAGAGCAAATATGTAAGAATATTTATTACAGGAAAGTTGTTTGAATTGACCAAGCTAAAGATATTAAACACTAATATGAAGTTAGCCACCTCCTTTACCCCAACATAAGTTGCCCAGAAATGCTAAGAAATTAAAGGTTTATTTGTTTGAGACACTGACAATATAACACAGTACCTAAGTTAATATCAGCAAACTAATCTGTGATGAGTGCATAGGTTTGGGGTAGATTTCATCTTGACTCTTCCTGGCTCACAACCAAATATTGCACTGCCTCTAAATAACACCAAACTTCACATTCTTTTTCATGTTTTGCTCCAAACTGGAGTCAATTTCCTCTCATACGAATAGCACTGAATTCTAAAGGCTACTTCCATATCAATTACTTCTCACGTTCTCAAACTGTTTCAAGATTAAGGTAATTTCTGATAACACCTGAAGAATGATGCAACATTAACTGAAATACATTTTAGATGAATGATTTTCTTGAAGAATATTCCATTACACATCAAAGAGAGGAATTAATCTGAGAAAGATAATTTATTTAGCTCCTATCCGAAAGACTAAATGGTCACTGTATAAAAACTATAAACAGGGGCTTCCCTGGTGGCGCAGTGGTTGAGAGTCCGCCTGCCGATGCAGGGGACACGGGTTCGTGCCCCGGTCCGGGAAGATCCCACATGCCGCGGAGCGGCTGGGCCCGTGAGCCATGGCCGCTGAGCCTGTGCGTCCGGAGCCTGTGCTCCGCAACGGGAGAGGCCACAACAGTGAGAGGCCCGCGTACTGCCAAAAAAAAAAAAAAAAAAAAACTATAAAGAGCTAAAAGAGCTTAAAAATATATAGTTCAAGTAAGATTAAAGATCTCAGCAATGTGTTACTGAGAGTTAAAAATTTACTGAAGGGTTGACTTCTAATATCCTGTTTGTGATAATATTTGAATTTTTCTAATTCTCTTCCTGCTGGTTGGGAAAATTAATAGACTCATAATACAGCAAAATGCCGAAGAACAGAAAATTGTCTTAGTGGTTTCTCTTTCACTCTGGTGCCTTTTGCTATTTAAGAAAATTGATTTTAATATAACTGAGAAATTAACATTCGCAAAATGTAGATACAGAGCATGCATAATAATGGCTTCTCCTGAATGCTGTAATGGATCAAAGTTTCAATTCATTTGAAATCAACGAAGAAATCCTCAGGCAGCTGGGTCTCTCTGAGTTATATTAGCAGTTGATCTCACTACTAACACAATCCATTAAAAAGTGATGGGTGTACAGACTCAGTCACGGTTTGTTTCGTTTTCTTTTCTTTTTGAGTACATTCAAATTAGTCATCAACATACAGAAAACTAACTTAGCTTTTGACATTACTTTGATTTGTTGGCTAGAAAATACAAGATTAGTGAAGTTTGATGATTCAATGAAGCAAAATAAATTCAAACTCTCCTTCCCTTACATTGGTTACCTAGAGGAAGGTTCAAGGTTAAAACTATTACATTATCAATAACTGACTTTGAGTAGAAAAATTAAAGACTGTAGAATATTTTGGAAATAGCTTGGCTTCTTCTCAGTTAACTAGTCTAAAACTTTCCTTTCCCCATATTGTGTCACACAACGAAGTCAATTCATAAATCTTCTTCCTTCCTGCAATTTCATAATCTTTCCATGTTATTCTCCTTATTGCATAGTTATTAGATTATCCCATACCAAAAAAGAAATTCACTTCTTACAATGAAAATAAAATGGATGACTTGGATGCAGTGGCCAGAGATACAGGGTTGGGCAAGGCCAGGACTACAGTGAGACATACAAGGGGACGGGGGGCCACCAAAGGGAGGCACTTACTCAGGGGCAGGTCAAGTCATACCACCATTGCCTAGCTCTGGTCCCCACCAACAGCTGGGGTTCTCTCACATTACCAGGGAGCTATTAAATGGCCTCACATGGGAACAAAGTGACACTTCTGTTATGGGAGTGTGTTTCTTCCCTCTGCCTTTGGACTCCCAGCTGACTCAAGCCCCTAGACTATTTTTGTCAAACATCTTGTCTTGGTCCTAAATCAAAGGGAGACTACTCAGAATGAATATGGTCAAGACATCTGGCTCCACGCCAGGAAGTGCATTTGTGTGAAGAGGTGCTTTATAAGTGTTTTCTTATATTGAGTATATGCCTGTGCACTTTACCTTCACCTGATTTCCAGGGAGTACATAGAATATACAATGACGGAAATGTCCTTGAACCACATACGTGTCTAAATGACGTCTTATATTAAAAAGCTGTGGATATGTTGTGTAAGTTGATTACTCGGTACTCATAGCAATGCTGGGGAGGAACTTTGGTATTCGTTTTTTCATTTCACAGACACATCATGGAATATACAGTGTAGACTCTATAAAGAGCATCAAATGAAATTTCAATTTTTTTAAGCTTTATTTATTTTTTAAATTTTTGGCCACGCAGCATGTGGGATCTTAGTTCCCTGACCAGGGATCTAACCCATGCCCCCTGCACTGGAAGTATGGAGTCTTAACCACTGGACTGCCAGGGAAGTCCCCGAAATTTCAATTTTATTGTCAGTTAAGTTTCACGTGCTATAGGTCATGTTCTAAAACGTACACTCCCAAAGCTGACTAGCGCTTTCACTGGTTGATTAAACTTAATTATCAGGTTAAACTGAAAAATGGTTATACTTTTTTTTGATAATTGAGCTAGCTTCATATTTAGAAAACTTCTTTGCAGTCATTAAAATGAAAAGTATTATATGATTTAATTGACATTAAACTTGCATTTGTGGACACATGAGACATTCTGAACAGGTGTTGGAGAAAAGCACATTTCTCTTTACACAACTTCAGAATCAATTCCAGATATCCCACTTACCCACTGATATTTTAATTTCTGTGGCAGAGACACTTAAAACATGCAATTTCTTTGAAATCACAATATAAAGATTAAACAGCATAAAAGCTAGTTCTGATTTACTTTATTTGACTAAACTTTCAAATATTACTTTTTTTTTTTGGAGAAGTAAGACTAGGTATTTTTGGTGTGTGAAGTTACCCTGGTTAGGGTCAAAAGGTGACTGATACTGACATCCCCTCTTCACTTAAACATTTTCTGAATGTCAATAAAATGTCAAGAAATACGCTGATGAACACTTGTCCAGAAAGATGATATGAAAGAGAAAAGAGCCGCCATCTTTCACCATCTAGAAAATGCATGGGTTTTGCTGCTGTGGTTAACTATCAGTCCTGGTGCCCATTATAAAACTCTTGGGCTGAGAGCTCAGCTGAAAAATGTATTCTGCAAGAGAGACCTGGAAGGCTCAAATGGAGGGAGAAGGGAAAGAAGGATGCTCTACAAATGTGCAGAGAATTCCCCCTGCCCAGTGATTTCCAAACTCTGATGGGCAGAAATACCTTGGGGAATAAGTTCTCCTCCAGCTCTGGATTTCCACTCCCTTCCCTACCCCCCATACAAGGATCTCCCTTTAATTGATATGAAGACTACTGTGGCTTTTAGTGAGAGACACACATTAGGAGGTATACTGTAACATTAAGAAGTCATATTATATCAAATGCTATTACATAAAATTATATCATACACCATTATTAATTCATGCCAGAAACCAGTATATAAACCTTATCATATTAAACACATTAGTTTTTTAAAAACTTCCAGGCTACAACCAGGATCCTTGCCAAGCAAATCATGAGCATGTCTAGACCATCATACAGCACCATTTATTTTAGAATTGTAAAACTTAAAGTTGGAAAGTACTGCAGTATATAGTAATAGAGGAACAAAGAAATTCTGCAGAAACTTTTAGATAGGCAAAAGAAAGCTTTTTACCAACTCTTGTTTAAATATTTGCTAACTTTAAAAATGTCCCTTGGGAGAGATGCAAAACTCTAATGCAGACCTTGTGACAGATCATATAAAAAGACAGATTTCTTAGCTCAACAATGAAGAATCACTGTAAGAAAAATACTTTCCCTCCATCCACCATCATTTTCAAAGCACAAAGAAAGACTTAATGAGTTTAATTGGTCAATACTACAAATATTTCAGGGTATATAATAAATTTGAGGAAGTATGCATATAAATGTCTTCAACTTCTAATACAAAGCATTTAAAATAAACATTTAAATGGAAATAAATGTTACTCTTTAAAATGCAAAATTTTAAGGTCAAGGTCAACTACCTATAGTAGAGTCTATTGTAATCAAATCTGAATAACCTGAAAGAATCATTTGATTAATAAGAACAGTATTATTTAGAGATTCAGAGAAAAAATTCTTAGACAAGAATTATAGATCTAAATGAAATTATGCTTATCAAACACAAACTTCTTTTTAAGAATGCAAGGAAAGCCAAAATGTCCAATATCCTGGTTTTTATTTATTGGATGGATGATTTGAATATTATCTAATTATCGGTTGGGTTAATTTCTGCAAAAATTCTGTAAATGTCTAACTTCATTAAAAATTGAATTAGCTTCTATTTAATAGACATTTTCTAGAAAACATAAAGTGAAAACTAAATGCTACTGAAAAAAGTCCATACCTGACTTTCAAGTAATCAACAATAGCATTGGCTTGTTTTACATCAAAGGTATTCCATTCCTCATTTTTTTGTGAATGGGATGGTCCTATTTCAGCCATAACTTCCCTGAGCCATTTTATGCTGTCTTCTAAGGACATATGCAGTGCTGAAATAAAATCCAAAGAAGTCTAAAGCATTACTTTCATAGATGTTTTGGCAACAAAATAACCCAAGACGTCCTTAATGTGTAACGATTCCATTTTTCAGTATTTGTGAGGACAAATGGTAAAACTATTGTTGTTTGTTTATGCTAATAATTACATTTTATGTAAAAGAACAGGAGCCTACACACCCAACAACTGTAAATTACCTTAATGCTATACAATTGTCTAAAGAGTTTGTTTCCATTTTAAGATGCAAAAAAAAAAAAAAAAAAGAACCCTCAATCTATCTAAAGATTACTTTAGAATGGAAAAGAAAAATTTTTTATGATCTTAGATTAAGAGTACAGATAGAAACGACACAAGGTTGGTTGGATTAGCTGGTAAGGAAGGCCTACAAGGTAGATTCAGCCACTGTAGACAGCAGAACCAAACCCAGAGCTGAAAATGTAAATGAACAGAGTCAACTAACATTCGGCTTTAGTTGATTGTTACCATGTGGGAATTTGGGCCTGAAGATTTTCAGTGGATGCCAAAAATATGGATTTTTATGTAAAAATCAAGATTTTTTTTTTTTTCTTTTCCAAGCTACAGACATAACTTATGTAAGCTGTTTCTCAAATGTATGCCTGATGGTGGTGGTGAGAGCCAGATGACAATGCAAAAAGAGTGACACTGACACCAATTTGCCACCATTACCAAAAATAAACAAGTCAGTGATTGCGGTCTATTCTCTTGCAGTTAAAAGCAAACAAACAACAAAGCAAAACTATCTTCTAAGGCATCTGTCTAGTTGAAAAAGAAGTAGATAAGTGTCAAAAGCCTTGGAGTTAAATTTTATAACGTGTATAATACAAATATTAACCTCCATCTTCTTTTCATATTTTTACTTGTGGCAGACAAATATTATTTACAACACACACACAGCTCCCTGAATCCTGAGGAGAATCCAGGTAACCGGAATGTCCAAACTGTCCTTTGCTGACAAGTGAGGGGGTGTATGGACACGAGACCGAACAACATGGAGGTGGAGAGTTGAAAGGCTCTAGCGAAAACAAGGTTGGATTAGTTGCTTGGAGGAGGTGATTGTCAGATGGTGGCCAGGATGAGGGCCTGGGGGAGAACTGTGCTGAACAATGTGAATCCCACCTTCCCAATCCCAACCAAACTTCTGTCTCTCTTAGGAGACCATTAGTAAACTTTCCACGTCTTGTTAATGGGGTGGCTTTTTCAGAGAGGTAGAAGGGGAGAGTGCAGAGGAGTTATGAGAGCACAGGCTGATTGTCAGATCCAATTATTTCTGGGTTACATAGTTTCTCTTTCTGGGATATAAGTGCTAGGTCCCCAAATTACTAATAAAATGACAGTAAAGTAATTTAAAATTTTGGAAGACACTATAAACACCAACTTGTAATTTCTTTAGTCTAGATTCTTTTCTATGTGTAGGAATTAGAAAAGCATAAAACTATATAACAATTAAAATCTGGTTTAATGAATGACAATTAGTCCAATTCTCATGGTCTCCTTCCAGATCCTGTTTTATGTCTGTCAGATACATAGAATTATTACTGGATTAACTAGGCTTTCCTGTATCATTCTAAATGGAGTTCAATTATTACTGAACATTTCTTTTTCTTCTTTTTTTTTTTTTAAATTTATTTATTTTTGACTGCACTGAGGTCTTCGTTGCTGTGCACGGGCTTTCTCTAGTTGTGGTGAGCGGGGGCTACTCGGTTGCAGTGCACGTGCTTCTCATTGTGGTGGCTTCTCTTGTTGCGGAGCACGGGCTCTAGGTGCACCGGCTTCAGCAGTTGTGGCTCTCAGGCTCTAGAGCTCAGGCTCAGTAGTTGTGGCGCACAGACTTCGTTGCCCTGCAGCATGAGGGATCTTCCCGGACCAGGGACTGAACCTGTGTCCCCTGAATTGGCAGGTGGATTCTTAACCACTGTGCCACCAGGGAAGTCCCTATTTCTTTTTCTATGATAAACTTCTTTTGAAAATAGTAATTTCAGAAATGAAAAATCTGTCGGATAAAAGCAATTAAGAAATGAATGGATTAAAATCTGAATCATTTTATTTTATTTTATTTTATTTTTTTGCAGTACGCGGGCCTCTCACTGCCGCGGCCTCTCCCGTTGCGGAGCACAGGCTCCAGACGCACAGGCTCAGCGGCCATGGCCCACGGGCCCAGCCGCTCCACGGCATGTGGGATCTTTCCGGACCGGGGCACGAACCCGCGTCCCCTGCATCGGCAGGCGGACTCTCAACCACTGCGCCACCAGGGAAGCCCTGAATCATTTTATTAATAAAATGGCATTAATTAGAAATGCAGAGAAAAAATTTAGATGATTCTAATTCTAGATGTGATTATGCTTATCAAGCACAAAAATAAATTTATATTACCATTTCCTTATGTTAAAATATAACTGACTCTTTAAAACTGTTTTTCTATGTCTAATGTCTTTCTACAGATAATGGCTTTAAAAATTAGGAAAGTTGGGCTTCCCTGGTGGCGCAGTGGTTGAGAGTCTGCCTGCCAATGCAGGGGACACGGGTTCGTGCCCCGGTCCGGGAAGATCCCACATGCCGCGGAGCGGCTGGGCCCGTAAGCCATGGCCGCTGAGCCTGGGCGTCCGGAGCCTGTGCTCTGCAACGGGAGAGGCCACGACAGCGAGAGGCCCGCGTACCTCAAAAAAAAAAAAAAAAAAAAAAAAATAGGAAAGTTATCATTTCACTTATCTAACTGAAATGTTTGCCCTTTTAAAAATCACATTTAGTGATGTGATTAAAATATGAAAGACTAAACCAATTAAATACTAAGGGCTGTTAGAAATAAAATTTATCCTTAAAAATTTAGGGTAATGAAAGAACATACTATACTTATAATTAGCTGGAAGATTTAGATTGGCACCTCATAACTGCCATTTACTAGCTAGGTGATCTGAGTTTCATTTTCCTTATCTGTGAATGAGAATCATACCAATTCTCAAAATAATAGTGCTGTTGTGAAGATCAAATAAGGAATGCATGGGAAACTCTTGGTAAACTGAAAAGATACATATACATTACATGTATATAGTGCTTTCTAGAATTCAGCCGAAAGCCAGGCACATCTCACATAGTCAGGAGGATGGGCTCTCGCTCTCTGGGGTTCCGATTTAACCTCTCTGAATCTCATATATTCTTCTCATTTTTAAAATGAGGAGAATAATGGAACTATCTTATAAGACTGTGCATGAATTAAGTGCAAAAGTATTTGGAAAGCAAATGGCACTGTGAGTGACACAAGTTAATTCTATATAAATGTTAATTATTATTATTATTATTATCATTATCATCATCATCATTCCTGTTTGGAGGAAAAACAATTCAACTTCATAGAACTGAAAAGTATTCTATGGTTATTTACCACATTCATGTTATATAGAGTAGAATCAGTCTTGGCCCATCGACCCAGATAGAGGCCAAATACCCAGTCTGATACTCTACATCCTGTCCTTGGTCAGGCCCTGGAAAAACTGAAACTCAAAATGTATATTGTTAAGGGACCTCCCTGGTGGTCCAGTGGTTAAGACTTCGCCTTCCAACGCAGGGGGTGCAGGTTCGATCCCTGATCAGGGAGCTAAGATCCCACACGCCTGGAGGCCAAAAAATCAAAACATAAAACAGAAAGCAATATTGTAACAAACTCAATAAAGACTTTAAAAATTGTCCACATCAAAAAAAAAAAATCTTAAAAAAAATATATACTGTTAAGTAAGATAACTGTACAAATTCTACGTTCCATAATCTTTTAGTTTGATCTACTTTGATTCCAGGTGGGTTGTCTGCAGAATATCTTGTGGATAATGTAGCACAATCTATGACAAGGGATAGATCGGAAACCGAGTCAGTATAAAGTAACAGTCCCCACACTAGAATTTTATTAGTAACCGTCGGCCACACTACAGCTCACAGCACAAACTGTGTTCTTCGGTGCGTTTTCTATGAAGATGTTGCCGGATGGGATGGGAGTGCTCACTATGTACTCAGGACTCCACCACCTCTTAGTTTAAGTATAAACATACTTTACCTCCTTCCCTGGCACACTTGGCTAAGATTACTTTCTTTCCTGATGGTAACTATAACCTTGTTAGGACAAAAGGTTTGAGAGGATTGTTTTTTTTTCTGCCAGAAGGAAAACTAGATCCCTTGCTTTTTTCCGGTTGGGTTTTACATACGTACTTTCACTCTCTCATAGTTTATGAGCACTTGGATGGATCCTGCTCAAGTTTTAAAACTTCATTTTTGAACGGATGTCAACAATATAAAGTTTCACATAAAAGAAATATTCATAACTTATGTTATGGAAAACGTTTAAAATGGAAACCTCTTGTCAAATTTGTAATGTGAGATCTATGAAATTTTTCTGCTTTCCTTTATTCTGTTTCTAGTTTGTGAATTCTCAGCTCAGAGGCTGCAAAGCTTAAGACTGTTCATGTCATGTATTTCTTTTTACAATTTAATTCATAGGTGACATATTCACATGGTTCAAAAAATATATGTGAAGGTGTATTGTGAGAAGACTTCCTCCAAACCTGTTGTCCATGTGCCCAGTTCCTACACCCTTTGCACAGAAAATTTTATTAGTTTTTTTCTGTATTCTTCCAGCATTTCTTTGTATATATAACAAATAAAGACATAGATAAATACTAATTCTGTCTGTTTTATAAACAAAAGAATACAATTCTGCACCTTACTCTACTCAGTAACAACATATGATACCTAGAAAACCTTCCTCATTCTTTCCTTTTATACCGCTACACAGTATTCCAACTTAGGGATAGGCTAATCTCTACAGGTAAATTTTTAATTTTAGAGTAGTTTTAGACTTACAGAAAAGTTGCAAGAGTATCACAGAGAGTCCCCATATACCTCATACACAGTTTCCCCCATTGTTAATATAGCTATGGTACATCTGACACACCTAATGAGCAAATACTGATATATTATTATTATTTAAGTTCACCCTTTGGATTTCTTTAGTTTTTATTAAAGCCTTTTTTCTGTCCCAGGATCCCCTCCAGGACACATTACATTTAGTCGTCACATCTCCTTAGACAGCACAGTTTCTCAGATTTTCCTAGTTTTTAAAGGCTTTGACAGTTTTGAGAAGTACTGGTCAGATATTTTGTAGTATGTCCTTAAATTTGGGTTTATCTGATACTTCTGTCATGATTAGACAGGGGTTAAAGGTTTTGGAGAGGAAGACTACAGTGCCATTCTCATCACATTATATCTAGGGTATTGCTATTTAACCTGGCTCATCACTAGTGGTGTTAGCCTTAGTCACCTGGCTGAGGTTATATCTGTCAGGCTTCTCTACTATAAAGTTACTCTTTTTCCCCCTTTCCATACTGTCCTCTTTGGAAGGAGGTTTGCAGCCCTCACTTAAGGGGTGGGGAGTGGTGTTCAACTTGTTGAGGGTGAAGTACCCACATAAATTATTGGGAATTTTACATGGGAGGTTTGTCTATTTTACCCCAGTTAATTATTTATTCAATCATTAATTTACCTCAGTATGGATTCATGGATGTTAATTTTATACTTTGGGTTATAATTCAATACTATGTTACTTCATTCAAATTATTCTAACTTTGGGCACTGGAAGCTTTTACAGTTGGCTTCTCTATTTCTTTGACACACCCCCGTCATTCTGTTTTTTGGGCACTTTCTTTTGGCCACTACAAGATACCCCCAAGCTCACCTTTTATGTTCCCTGCTCTAGGTCTACAATCAGCCATTTTTCTAAGGAGTCCTGATTCCTTTTCTTGGAGAATGAAATTATAATCCAAGAACTGGGTCCTGGGTGGTATGCTAACTGCCACTGGATGTCATTGCTTTTTGGCCCTCTTTGTGAACAGAGCTAAGAAGTATGTGTATATATGTGTTTACACTTAACTATACAACTATTCATCTGTATATCTATTAAGTTAAACAAGAATTCACACTGATGTTTTCAGCTGATGTGTCTAATCTTTTGCTTTTTCAAACATTACTGCAACTAATGACTTTACATACATGTCAGGTTACATGTGTGCCAGTGGATATGTAGGATAATTTCCCAAAAGTTTGATTGCTAGGAAGAGACAATACATTTGTCAAAGAGACAATACATTTGTAAATCTGATAGACAGCTGCTAACCTACATACCCCAAGGGGGTTTTACTTCCATTAGACATATAGAGAATACTTGTTTTCTTACAGCTTTAACAGCTGAGAATGCTACCCAAATTTTACAGTTTTGTCAATTTGATATATGACAAATGACATTTCTGTATAGTTTTAAGTAACATTTTTCTTATTATCTTTAAGGCTGAACGTTTCATTTGTTTATGAATCATTTGTATTTCTTTAGTCATACCCTTGGCATACTCTTCTATTGCACTATTGGTCTTTTTCTTCTTGCTTCTGCATGCTCTTTTTATATTACAGAACTTAATAGTTTGTTGATGTCTGAGATGCAATGTTTTTTTCCCAGTTTCTAATTCTTATTTTATTTTGATTCTGGTATTTTTTTCATTGCAGACTTCTGGCTTTCATATATCAAATTTAACTATCTTTGTCTTTATGGCTTCAGAATTTTTTTTTTTTTTTTACATCTTTACTGGAGTATAATTGCTTTACAATGGTGTTAGTTTCTGCTTTATAACAAAGTGAACCAATTATACATATACATATGTTCCCATATCTCCTCCCTCTTGTGTCTTCCTCCCTCCCACCCTCCCTATCCCACCCATCCAGGTGATCACAAAGCACCGAGCTGATCTCCCTGTGCTACGCGGCTGCTTCCCACTAGCTATCTATTTTACGTCTGGTAGTGTACATATGTCCATGCCACTCTCTCACTTTATCACAGATTACCCCTCCCCCTCCCCATATCCTCAAGTCCATTCTCTAGCAGGTCTGTGTCTTTATTCCCGTCTTGCTCCTAGGTTCTTCATGACATTTCTTTTTTTCTTAGATTCCATATATATGTGTTAGCAAGACAGTATGGTATTGGCACAAAAACAGAAATATAGATCAATGGAACAGGATAGAAAGCCCAGAGATAAACCCACACACATATGGTCACCTTATCTTTGATAAAGGAGGCAGGAATGTACAGTGGAGAAAGGACAGCCTCTTCAATAAGTGGTGCTGGGAAAACTGGACAGGTGCATCTAAAAGTATGAGACTAGAACACTCCCTAACACCATACACAAAAATAAGCTCAAAATGGATTAAAGACCTAAATGTAAGGCCAGAAACTCTCAAACTCTTAGAGGAAAACATAGGCAGAACACTCTATGACATAAATCGCAGCAAGATCCTTTTTGACCCATCTCCTAGAGAAATGGAAATAAAAACAAAAATAAACAAATGGGACCTAATGAAACTTCAAAGCTTTTGCACAGCAAAGGAAACCATAAACAAGACCAAAAGACAATCCTCAGAATGGGAGAAAATATTTGCAAATGAAGCAACTGACAAAGGATTAATCTCCAGAATTTACAAGCAGCTCATGCAGCTCAGTAACAAAAAAACAAACAACCCAACCCAAAAAATGGGCAGAAGACCTAAATAGACATTTCTCCAAAGAAGATATACAGACTGCAAACAAACACATGAAAGAATGCTCAACATCACTAATCATTAGAGAAATGCAAATCAAAACTACAATGAGATACCATCTCACACCAGTCAGAATGGCCATCATCAAAAAATTTAGAAACAATAAATGCTGGAGAGGCTGTGGAGAAAAGGGAACACTCTTGCACTGCTGGTGGGAATGTGAATTGGTACAGCCACTATGGAGAACAGTATGGAGGTTCCTTTAAAAACTACAAACAGAACTACCATATGACCCAGCAATCCCACTACTGGGCATATACCCTGAGAAAAGCATAATTTCAAAAAGAGTCATGTACCAAAATTTTCATTGCAGCTCTATTTACAACAGCCAGGACATGGAAGCAACTTAAGTGTCCAGCAACAGATGAATGGATAAAGAAGATGGGGCAAATATATACAATGGAATATTACTCAGCCATACAAAGAAACGAAATTGAGTTATTTGTAGTGAGGTGGAGGGACCTAGAGTCTGTCATACAGAGTGAAGTAAGTCAATTACTTTAAATTTAAGGTTGTTTTATGACACAGGATACAGTCTACCTCGGTGAGTGTTCCATACACACTTGAAAAGAATGACTATTCTGTTGTTTTGGGGTGTACTGTTCTCTGAATGTCAATTAGATCCAGTTAGTTGATGTTGTTTTTCTTTTGGTTTACCCTGTTTGTGTACTAGTCAGCATCGTGAATTTATAGGCTTATGTTTTTTGCTAAATTTGGGAAGTTTTCATCCATTGCTTCTTCAAATGTTTGTTTAGCACTGTAGTTTTTCTCCTTTTGGGACTCTGATGATATGTATATTAGAATTTCCATTGTCCCACAGGTCCCTGAGGTTTTGTTCATTTGCTTGCCAGTCTTTTTTTCTCTGTATTGTGCAGACTGGATAATTTCTATTGTTCTATCTTCAAGTTCACTGATTTCTCCATCCCGCTATTGATTCCATCCAGCAAGATTTTAATTTTGGTCACTGTATAATTTGGTTCTAAAATTTTAATCTGTTTCTTCTTTATATCTTCCATTTCTTTCATGAGTCTTTATATTTTAACATTTGTTTCAACAATGTGCATAACTTTTCATTTAAGTTCTTTTATAATAGCTATTTTGAAGTCTTTGCCATATAATCTCCATATCTACTTCATCTTATTGTTGGCAATAATAATATTGTTATTTTCCATGCAACTTGATATTGACATTGTTCTTTGCCCAGCAATTTCGGCAACAGTGTTAAAAGAATATGTTTCGAGACATGTAGTATTCAAAGATTCTACAAATATTTGTGTATGAGGAAAAAAAACAGCCAAAGTCTGTCTTTTTGATGATTTACTAAGAATTCTTTTTTGGAAGGTTGTAGTTCAACAACTGAAACTGAAACAATGTTCTATTATTTATCAGGTCTCTTAACAAAATATGTATTTTTAATTGTAATACTGGAAAAGACTGAATTCTCAGGACTAACTACCTGAGACTTCAGTTTTTGTGTTAGTTTTATACTATGTTCTTATGTGCAGGATAATCTGAAATCAGTCAGTTAATATCATACAATTTTTTTCATTATCAATTATAATTATTTTTTTTCTTCTATTGGTACAGTTATTTATGCTTAACATGGCACCCATACCTAAGTAAAAGCAAAGATGAAATTCTCCTATTTGTAGAGAAGGAAAACTATGATTTCTTCTCTTCACATACAAGAACTACCAATTCTTCCCTTGTTAAGGGTGACGAGGAGCAAGAAGAACACGTAGGGCAGAAGTGGCCTCTCTACTAATTTTGCTAACTCACTTAATATAAGAAGACCTTGTCACCCCTGCATCCGTATAATTAGAAATTGATACATAGAACAGAATAAGCTTTTTGCGAACAGAAGCCATGCATAAATTTTACTAGGATGATGGTGACAATTCTTTAGGGGTGACAAGGTCGTCTACCTGCCCAAATTAAAAAAAAAGAAACTAAAAACAAGCAAACACCAAAAAGAAAAGAAGAGACAAAAAGGAAGGAAGGAGGAAGGAAGGAAGGAAAGAAGGAAGGAAGGAAGGGAGGAAGGAAGGAAGGAAGGAAAGAAGGAAGGAAGGGAGGAGGGAGGGAGGGAGGGAGGAAGGAAGGAAGCTGTCTTCCATAGACACAAGCATGTCTTTCAACTGAGTCAGAAACACCTTTACATTTATCGTGCTCAAGGTCTTTTGATTATATACTCTAAGATTGAAGTTCTAGTTCTTCCATTTCCCGGCTATGCAACTTTGTTCTCTGGACTGCTTGATCAACTCTGAAATAGTGATTACGATATCTCCCCTGCAGGAGTTGCTCTGCATTCCATAATGTATGTTAAAGATTAGAACCAAACATACTGCCTAGCGCAGACTTGGCAATAAATAAATGATAAATTTCTTTCTTTTCCTCCTTCCAAGTAGCAATTCTGTTTATTCTCAGACAAAAGTCATCACATTTAAAATTGCTCCAAGGAAGAACTTCCAAATTTACTGTAGTAACTCATTTCAATTTTATGTTAGGAAAAAAGTCACAAAATATAAGTGTATGTGAATAATGTCTATTTCATGGGGTTTTGATATTGACCAAAGTACCTCCTCTTAACAGTAATCCTGAGATATCCCAATAATAATTACAGGTAAGATGAGATGAAAACAGCTCAAAAAATGAAAAAATATCTAGATAAATCTGAGCTACTTGACATTTTGGGGATGGATGGCACTAATAAGATTTCAAAAGGAATGTAACATATCTGGCAAGTTAATTACTATGAGAACTTTAGCCTTGTTAAGTATTATTTGAAGCTTTATAACTTAATGAAGATATGAACTATATTTTTGCTAAAAAACAATAAAATTAGGAACTTTTGTTGAAGAACATTAATTTAGAAAGAAGAAGATTAATTTAGACAGTGGACTAAATTTTCTTTTCTTAAAAAAAGAAAAAATAATGTACTTACTTCTAAGATTATGAAGTAACATATCCAGTAAAGTCATAAATTTTGAATATTGAATAATAGAAAAGTCCACTCCTCTTGCCCACAAAAATCCAGATACATAATAATCTAGTAGACTGGCTTCCTTTAAACAGGTTTGAAGATTTCTGAAATTCAAAAACTTTTCCAGTTTCCTGTAACAAAAAGAAAAATCCAGATATTAAAATTGATTAAGTAATGAAGTTTCTACGTTTTGAAAACAGGTATTTTTCTTGAATGAAAATTCTATAATGCTCATAATCTAAAAATATCCATTGTTGTATCAAAAGCCTAAGTCAAAAGTGGCATTCAAAAGAGAAACAGAGAGAGAGAGAGAGAGAGAGAGAGCGAGCGAGAGAGCGAGCATGCATGCAAACTCTTATTGGTCTTCTTTCTCTACTTCTTCTTCTAAATCTCTTTCTTCTCCCCTCTTTCTTCATTTTATCTTTGAAGTATAGTAACTTTTCATGTTTTCCTTTTCCCTCAAATTCAATGTCTTTTTCCATGTATACAGTCAAGTTTCTTTTACTTCTGACAATGTTCTGGAACTAGATTGTTAAATATTCATTCTGCTTTCTTTTTTAAAGAATTCCAATTATGTATGCTTTACTCATTTTTTTCTATAACTGTAATTTTCTCTTTGAACTTCAAAAAAATTTTAAGTCAATTTCCTTTTCATTTTATGCGCTTTTCTTGTTACTGTCTTCTTTCTATGTCCCTTGTGTTTTCAGCAGTGTTAATTCTCCCTTGGGCTGCTTATAAATTTCACCTCTGCAAGATCTCTCCTTTTCGACTCCTTTAAAAAATGTTTCATCACCTTTTCTTATCTCTACCTTGAATTTCTGTGTCTGTCTTATGCTCTTGTGACTGCTTCCTAACTGTTCTTAACTCATGGTAAATATTTGATCATTTTTTGTTTGTTTGTTCGTGGCCATATTCTTCTGGTGTATTTTCTTTGCCTGCCATTTCTTTTTTCTATTCTTCAATTTTTTTCTTGCAGTGTCTTTGTATGTAACCTCCTTGCTTAATGCTCAAACCTGGCCATGTTACAAGATGTTTTCTATATGATATAATTTTATGTCAATTATTCTAGTTTTTATTCTTTTTTCAGTTAGTGGGAAAAAGGAAAAAAGTAGAATAGGTTCTCTTCACTATCACATAAAAAATCTATTTCTTGTAAACATGGAAAGTATCTGCTCTAAGCCTGTGTATTCTGGTCTTGCTATTGCAAACAAGGCTTCTTGAAATGGCACTTCAGGGTTTTCTCCTCACCTGGGAGAATAAGTATATTTTTAAGCTTATTCTCAGATCTTCCACTATGTACATCCTACTTGTAATTTCTCCTGCACTTCTGCTTGATCTACAGTGTTTCTGGTGGGCATCCTCACATTTTGTGGTCTGTGCTTTCAGCATCTTCTTGTTAGTAGAAATGGAATTGGTATTTCCTTGATGCTTATATGTGATTTCTGAGGGAAGGTCTGTGTGTGTGTGTGTGTGTGTGTGTGTGTGTGTGTGTGTGTGTGTGTATGTGTGTTTGTGGGCGGGTGTGTGTGTGACAACTTTATACTGCCATTTACAAAAAAAGAGTCATTATTTACAATATTGAAATAAATTACACCATCAGAATGAGTATAGCAAGATTAAACAAGTCTGGGAACAAATAAAGCTGATGTTGCATTTAACTCACTCTCTAACATACATTTCATTTACAGTAGTATCTGCGTAGACCCCAACACCCAAAGTGAGATCTGAGTCTTTTCAGCCTGTCATGGTTCTCATCTCCCTTCTCATAATGCCATATAATGTCTTTCAGTATATGGCATTCTCTATAATAATTATTGATCTACAGTGAGCACTCTCCTAAATTGTTCTAGTTAATTCATAACTAATGGTAAGGTTCATTTTCTTCTGTGGAACAAAAATCAGAAGAGTTAAGTAAGTAGCTCTGGCTGCTGCTGGCAGTTATTTTATAACCATAAGAAAATCAGTCCTAAGACTAAGCCTTACTTCTTGATATTATTGAGGACCTGAGTCAACTAACCGTGGAGTCAATCTCTCTCTGAATGTCCCGTTATGTGACATTTTACATACACGTGTGTGTGTGTGTGTGTGTGTGTGTGTGTGTGTGTGTAAATGTGTGTATACTTTATTTTTAGGTCAATATGATCCGTTATTTATGTTACATGCAGTTAAAAGCATCCCAACTGATACATTTTGTCAAGCACACAAATCAAATGGTAGATGCAGAAATGAATGGGGAGGCAATCTGGGGAAGAAGGTTACCTCACTAGCCAGGCATCCTCCATTTGCACTGGGTATCAGTCAGCAAGATTTATTTTCCAATGTTTAATGTATAATATCATTTAGCCTGAAGTAAAAGTCAGTAAGAAAACGTCTATAGTAATAAAAACTTGTGGTATTTTAATGGAATCAACAAATAGGCCAATGGAACAGAAAGCCCAGAAACAGACCCAATATATATGGGAATTGGTATATGACAGAGGTAGTATTTCATATCAGTGAGGGAAGTATGAATTCTTCAAAAATGATGCTGGCAGCATTGACTATCCACATAGAAAATAAAATACTACCTCACCCAATACATGGATTAACTAAAACATCCCCATTAGTATTTTATTCTGAATTATATTCTTTTGACTCCCTAAATTTACCTACTTTTCACTCTACTGATTTCTGCTACCTAATGTTGCTAAGGAAAAGTCTGAGGCCTGCCTGATAAGTTTCCTCTCTAGGTGACTTTCTTTATCCCCGAGATGAGGTAATACATGAAGTTTTATTCTATTAAATTACTTATTTATTTATTTATTTTTTCATCTTTATTGGAGTATAATTGCTTTACAATGGTGTGTTAGTTTCTGCTTTATAACAAAGTGAATCAGTTATACATATACATATGTTCCCATACCTCCTCCCTCTTGCCTCTCCCTCCCTCCCACCCTCCCCATCCCACCCATCCAGGTGGTCACACAGCACCTAGCTGATCTCCCTGTGCTATGCGGCTGCTTCCCACTAGCTATCTATTTTACGTTTGGTACTGTACATATGTCCATGCCACTCTCTCACTTTGTCACAGCTTACCCCTCCCCCTCCCCATATCCTCAAGTCCATTCATTCTCTAGTAGGTCTGTGTCTTTATTCCCGTCCTGCCCCTAGGTTCTTCACGACATTTCTTTTTTTCTTAGATTTCATATATATGTGTTAGCATACGGTACTTGTCTTTCTCTTTCTGACTTACTTCACTCTGTATGACAGACTCTCGGTCCATCCACCTCACTACAAATAACTCCATTTCATTTCTTTTTATGGCTGAGTAATATTCCTTTGTATATAGGTGCCACATCTTCTTTATCCATTCATCCGATGATGGACACTTAGGTTGTTTCCATGTCCTGGCTATTGTGAATAGAGCTGCAATGAACATTGTGGTACATGACTCTTTTTGAATTATGCTTTTCTCAGGGTATACGCCCAGTAGTGGGATTGCTGGGTCATATGGTAGTTCTCTTTGTAGTTTTTTAAGGAACCTCCATACTGTTCTCCATAGTGGCTGTACCAATTCACATTCCCACCAGCAGTGCAAGAGTGTTCCCTTTTCTCCACAGCCTCTCCAGCATTGATAGTTTCTAGATTTGTTGATGATGGCCATTCTGACCGGTGTGAGATGATATCTCACTGTAGTTTTGATTTGCATTTCTCTAAGGATTAACGATGTTGAGCATTCTTTCATGTGTTTCTTAGCAGTCTGTATATCTTCTAAATCAAAGCTTTTTTTGGGCAGTTTACAATACGAGTATATTTGTTTGATACATAGTTTTGAACAGCAACTTTTCTTATTTTATCTTGTATCAAACTTTTATGAAGTTTAAAGTATTTTTTTCTAATACACTAAGTTAGATTTATATTCTAGCATCTTCTAATTGCTTTAATATGCAGTTTGAATGTTTTCTTAAATTTGTTTTCCATTACTGCCTTGATTTCCAGCAAGATAAGTTCTATATTGGATTTATTCTTTTCCTTAGTTTCTTGCCTTAGTGCTAGCAGCTTCTTATTTACATATTTTATAATCTCTTCTTTTATCTCTTTTTTTAATGAAATCAATGCCCTCTTTAATCATCAGCTTTTGCCTAACACTTTCTTCTGTTTCCAGAAGTTGGTCTTCCTTCTAAGTGTATTCTTCATCTGCATGTTATTGTTTTAATTAAACACCTGACCTGAATAGTGGCATGTGTTCTTTGCCTTACATTTTTATTTTTTCAATGTTTTAACTATATATTAATAGACAATTGCCTAAGAATAATACGGTGAAGTCTCTTTAAGTTTCCTCCACCTTCGCTCTCTTTCCCTAACGTCCCCTCCGTCACTTTCCCTAGTACCATTTGAATCTTAACCTTCCACTCGAACTGCAGGCTAAATATTTAACATTTCTATTCTTCATTCAGTTATTTCACTCGAAAGGAAACTACGCAGGGAGGCATTAGGAGCAAGATACTGCTGTGGTTAGAATGCAAAGTTTCCAGGCATTTTACTGGTAAATTTGTAAGCTTTTCCTCTGGGAATAAAGGGAGATGGAAAAGGGGAGAGGGGAGAGATGGCCAAAGATGTAGCATGAGAGAATGTAAGGAAAGAGAAAGATGCTTAGTAGTGATTTAGTAACTACCTACTTTGTCTCACCAAGAATTTCAGTAAAAATATTACATTATTCTTGCCTGCTCTTGAAATTGGAGTGCCTTTTATTTTTCGAATATGATGACATGCAGAAATAAGCCTTAAGGCAAGAGCTGAACAGCTCATGGAAACCAATTATAGAAAGGTTATTAAAAGATCTCTCCACCTTACTTCTGTGTTTAAATAGTTATTTTCAATTTATTCACTATCCTTTTTTCAAAAGGGATTTGGGTGGATCTGTAAATAAAATCAGGGTTACATTAAAACATGAATCATAGATAGTAGTTAGGAAATGATGGGAAATGTACCTAGACATTTAACTTTACTTGAAGTGTATTCCAGAAATATTTTAATGATTTGGTTGGTTGCTTTTATGCAACAAAATTTTTAAAGGTAGGGAAATGTGCTAACGTCGCATAATTTATTTTAGTAGGTTTATAACTTCGTAGACTGTATGATTTTGGCATACTTTTGCCACTTGGTGACGGGATACCTCAATTATATTTCTGTCATTTTGAAAGGTGTATAATCCCCATTTATAATAATGCTATATTAAATGGAAAATGAATGACTGACTACAAATAATTCAGAATTACTGTTACAAAAATCATGTGAAAAAACCTCAAGAAAATTACTTTTCAAAGAAATGGCTCCTGACATAAAACTGGTGTCATTTATCCATAATCGATGCCCTAAAATTTGAGATTACTTCAGGTGAATTCTATTAATGAGATGGTCATAGGCACAACCTAAAAGAATGACCTTTTAGGTCAACCTGCTGTTAAACCTGGTTGTTTCTATACAGCTAACTTCTGTATCACCCTCTGTATCATTTACTTTCTTCTAGACCTCACGTCTTAGAGATTAAAAATACTTTTAGGGCTTCCCTGGTGGCACAGTGGTTGAGAGTCCGCCTGCCAATGCAGGGGATGCGGGTTCGTGCCCTGGACCGGGAAGATCCCATATGCCTCGAAGCGGCTGAGCCCGTGAGCCATGGCCGCTGAGCCTGTGCATCCAGAGCCTGTGCTCCGCTATGGGAGAGGCCAGAGCAGTGAGAGGCCTGCGTACCGCAAAAAAAAAAAAAAAAAAAAAAAAACACTTTTAGAATTTAGATATTTAACAAAAAAAGAGAGCCAGTAATTGAAAAAGAGATTGTCACAAAAGATGGTCATACACAGTACAACTTAAGATGTGATGAGAAATACACAAGTCTAAAAAGCATTCGTTTGCAATAAACTTTATTTAATATTACCTTCATTTAATATAACATCTTGTATTTATTATTTAATACAAATAAATTATAAACTATATTAAATATATGTCATTTACATCTACTTACTAATCTCCTATCTGCCTAGTTTTAAATACCTATTTTTTGCATTTCAATGACCAACAACATTTGGGGTTACCTAGAAATCGAAGATAACAGTTACTTGAAGCATAATCAGTGATATGAATACAATAAATGCATTTTTCTAATCAATTCTGACACTAAAAAATAAGAATTCCCAATAAGCATTCATTTCTATAAATATGGTAACATCACCATGAAATTCTTAAACCTGTGAAATTTTTAACTAATACTTCTAAAAGTGCAGATAGTAAGTGGTATGACCAAATCACAGATCACCAGGATTTCTAGCAGGATTTGAAGGCTGTGGAGGTGAAGAGCATTTCAGGAAAAGGCCTGTCAGTGTCATTTGCCTGCTCTTAATATGCCTTCCCTTCTCAAATCTCTCTTCCAGCAAGTACATCTGTCATATTTCCTTCTCAGCAGTAAATCACCTCTATTCCATAATATTTGTAAGATTTGCAAATGATAACCACTGACAAAGTCATTTTCCATTTGCCCATTATGGTCGACAATGCCCTGCTTACATCCAGACGACTGGCCTACAGAAATCTTACCCTGGAACATTACAGTCCAGAACATCATCACATCATCCCCACACTCCACACATTACAGCCGATCAGGCTTCCATTATTAGAGTGAGATAATTTTTAAAATGAATGATTACTAAAAACACCTTTTCAGAATTTGTGTGGTGGATATATCTGAGTCTATATTAGAGTTCTAAGTAAATGATCTACTGTAGAAATCAATAGCCTTAAGAATAGGATGTACGTATATTAGAACTGATGCCTGTAAATTCAGTTATATTCACATATTTAAGCAAAATGTATGAGATTAGAATACTTAGCATAGCTTCATATCCAATAAAAATCACAGGTGGATGGCTAATATTCAGGATTTCCAAAATTATAAAATGTATTCACTATTAATATTACAGAAAATACATCTTACTCTTGTCATGATGATAAAGAAGACCTAAAGGTTCTTGTGCAGACTGACAGTTTTACAAATGAAAGAGAAAAGAAGATGGCATATGCTAATGGCTGCTTTTAACAATAAATCCCGATTCTCTGTTAAGATTAGCAAGTTGTTGAAATCCATTTCTCCCATAAAGAAGACTGCTGAGCAGTGGAAAAAGTCAGTTGTTTGAGAATTTTTGTGTTCCACAGTCCAGATATATATATCTGTGCAAAATATAATAACAAATATTTTGGAAAAAGGTTTAAAATGTGTAATAACATATCATGACCATTTATAGATGCAGAACTAGAACTGTTCCATATTTGGTTGTAATATTGAAGTACTTACTGTTGAACTCCATCTACATCCTCTGCTAGCATTTCGGTGATCTGGGCAACTGAAAGAAAATCTGGACACAGAATCTTTTCATGCTCCTGGAATTCAGCATCTTTCTACCAAAAGAAAAAAATGTGGAATAAGTTATTTCAATCACGTTTCACATATTAATCCCAATGATATCAAAATTTGTTCTTACTTTTGTCTCACTGCTATCAGGAAAAAATTTAAAAACAACAGTCTCCTAGATAATCTCTTTTCCTTTCTGTCTTTAATTAATGGTACCTCTCTTCTGAAAAGCTGAATGGTTAGTCAACCTGTCTTTTGTGCATATTTAAAACTGGGTGGGGTGATGGTTTTCAATTAACAAACATTTTTGAATATCTATATATTCCTCATCGAACTTGGGGCACAAGAGGAGGCAAAGACAAGTAAGAAAGACTTTTTACCCTCAAGAAGCTTAACAGCTTGTGGAAGGAACAAACTAAAAGTGACTTTAAAACAAGAAAACAGAATAAGTGAGCCATAATAAAGATGTCATTCAGTCTAAAGGAAGGAAGGGACAAGGAGAGCAGCAGGACAAGGAAAGTCTACAGAGAGAAATAGCCTTTGCATGACTGAGCATGGATAATGTCCCAGGTGAATGACTCAGCAACACCAAGGAGATAAAGACAGGACAGTTGGGTACCGGTTCTGTAAATATAAAGTAGTTCACAGTGGTGCCTAGGGCACACACAGGGGACTAGTTGGACCTAAGTGGAAGGTGGGCATTGGAAAAATATCACAGGAGATCTTAAATAAAGATTTACTGAGTGATTACAATACACAAGATACTGCACAAGGCACCATACATATTTTAGACCATGGCTGGTTGAAGAATGACAGGCTGAATAGTTTGTTCTTTACAGGCAATAAGGGACCGTGAAGTTTTTGAGCGATGAAATGACAAAACTATGCTTTACTGAAGGGTACTCTGTAGCAGGGTGAAGGACAAAAAGGAAGAGTTAAATGAAAAGGTTGTCAGAACAGTTCAGGTATGAGGCACTGTGCTGCACTGGGCTCCCAGCAGTGTGCAGAACAGAAAGGGATAAACACAACATATTACATTTGGGGGACTAAAAGAGGGAAGAATGAATGGAGAGTCTGAGTTTCTGAAATAGGTGACTAGAAGAAAAAGGTGTTGATACTCAGGGCCTCCAACAGCACATATGCCACCTTTGTGTGAACTAGACAAAGGCATCCTCTCTGGATGGAGGAAGTACTAAAAGGCTTAAGGCTGACACAGCCCTGCACCCAAGTGCACCACTTGTGAACAGAGTATAGTTTCAGCTCCTGCTCAACCCTCAGCTGAGTCCTTTTGTTCAGAGTACAATCTGTAAAAGCATATGTGACACTCTTATTATACCAACAGAAATAAGAGTTTTGGAAGATGATGCTAGTTTTAAGAAGGCAAGATGATGAATTTGGTTTCAGTGGTTGAATTTTAGGTGGAATATACATAGAAGAAAGAAATGTTCAGAGGTTAATTAGAAATGCTAGAGTCAAGAAAGGTCAAGTTTACGGATGTTGGTTTACGAGTCACTACAAGTATTAGAATGGATGAAACTGCCCAAAGCTAGAGCATGAAGACAAGAGCTGTGTATGGGGGATGGAAAAGAAGACTGAAAAAGAGATAAGACACCAGTAGCTCCATGAAAATAAAGGATTGTGAGATTTACGCCAGCCAGAATGGCCATCATTAAAAAGCCTACAAATAACAAATGCTGGAGAGGGTGTGAAGAAAAGGGAACCCTCCTCCACTGTTGGTGGGAATGTAAATTGGTGCAGCCACTATGGAAAACAGTATGGAGGGTCCTCAAAAAACTAAAAACAGAGTTGTCATATGACCCACCAACCCCACTCCTGGGCATATACTCAGAAAAAAATATAATTCAAAAAGATAATGCACCCCTATGTTCACAGCAGCACTATTCACAATAGCCAAGACATGGAAACAACCTAATGTCCATTGACAGATGAATGGATAAAGAAGATGTGGTGTGTGTGTGTGTGTGTGTGTGTGTGTGTGTGTGTGTGTGTGTGTGTGTTGGACTATTACTCAGCCATAAAAAGAATGAAATAATACCATTTGTAGCAACATGGATAGACCTAAAGATTATCATACTAAGTGAAGTCAGAAAGAGAAAGGCAAATACCATATGGTAACACTTATATGTGGAATCTAAAATATGACACAAATCAACATATCTATGAAACAAAAAGAGACTCACAGATATAGAGAACAGACTTGTGGTTGCCAAGGGGGAAGAGGGGTAAGGAGAAATGAACTGGGAGTTTGGGACTACTAGAGGCAAACTATTATACACAGGATGGATAAACAGCAAGGTCCTATTGTATAGCACAGGGAACTATATTCAATATCTTGTGACAAACCATAATGGAAAAGATTATGAAAAAGAATATATATATGTATAACTGAGTCACTTTGCTGTACAGCAGAAATTAACACAACACTGTAAATCAACTATACTTCAACACAATTTTTAAAAATAAGTAAATAAATTTTAAAAAGGATTGTGAGATTTGGGGGAGAGATGGGGCAAATGTTTTTAATTCAACAGTTATTTAGTTTTCCATGTGAATAAGCTCCAATAAGAGCAGGAAATGTTTTGCTATAGTTAAAAAGATCACATCCCAAACTTGCCTTATTTCAAGAACAGAAAAATCCCAAAGCTAATACTCATTGTTAATGAAAATCAGTTTAACGTTTGTAATTTAATATTAGGTTATTATATTTTTATTTTTAAAAATCCAACTTAGAAATAAAATATGCTATTTTATTAGCTATCTTTTCATAATCTTAGAGTCAGCAAATTAACCTAAAGTAGGTCATACTATTAGATTATAAATTTAGTAAGAAAAAATATTTTAGTATCTAATATAATACCTTGCACCTAGTAGGCACTCAGACACTTGTAAATCGAATTAAATGCACTCAGTTTTTAGACAGAATAGTATTTTAGTCCATAATGTATGGCTATATATTTGTTTAAATATTTGCTAGTTACATGTATTTTTTTTGTTGTTATTATTAGCAGTAAAGTATAATTATTACTACTGTTAATCCCATTAGATTGTAAATTCCTCAGGGACAGTTATTCAATCTTTTACTTCTTTTTAGAATTCTGCAGGTCCTTGTTAGGTCAACATAGGTTGTTAATCAACTGTCTGAATTCATCTCCATCCTGTGATGACATTGTTAGATGATGGGGCATGATAAAAAGCAGGACCTGGATTTGGAGATCTCATGATGGTTTGAATATGGATGAATTCTGTGACTTACAGCAAGGCATTTGAACCTAAATTTGGATTCACGTTAAAAAATCATTCTGATATGCTTTACTACATACAAGATTGCTATCATTATTCATAATGAATAAAGATATATATGAAAGGTACATTATATAGACATTCAGATCAATTGTATTAGATTTGAAAATTTTCTGAACAGGAGAAAATAGGCCACACAAGCACTGAAAGAGAATACAATAATCTTAATCTTTTGTACAATAATAATTCTAGCTAAGGTGCCTAATATTAGTGCCTCATTTTTTACTAAAACTTGATAGTTTAAGATAATCATCTTGTAGGAGGGTTTGCCTTTGGTTTTTTGTTTTCTTTTGTCTTAAATTGAATTCCTGGACCTATTTTAAACGAGAGCTTCTCTTTTGTTTGTTTATATACTGCCATGTACCTAGGAAGGATGTAAGGTGGTTAAAAATCTTTAATCTTTTGATACATACGTTCTGATTTGTAAAAATTAAAGATACAATGGAAATTCATGAATAGGTTAATAAAAATGTAAATATGTAATTATCACTTTCTCTGTAAAATTACATCTCTGACTAGGAAAATATGTAAGCTAAACTGCACTGTAACTCATTTTATTCCACCACCTGCTGGATTTTAGCTGTTATTCCAAAAGCATGAAAATTGTAAGCCTGGGGCTTCTCTGGTGGTGCAGTGGTTGAGAGCCCGCCTGCCGATGCAGGGGACGCGGGTTCGTGACGCGATCCGGGAAGATCCCACGTGCCGCGGAGCGGCTGGGCCCGTGAGCATATATGGCCGCTGAGCCTGCGCTCCGCAACGGGAGAGGCCACAACAGTGAGAAGCCCGCGTACCGCAAAAAAAATAAAAATAAAAAAATAAAAATTGTAAGCCTGATATTGTCAGATAACTTTTTCTCTGATTTTTTTTCTCTAATGTCACCTAAACTTTCCACATTTGTACATATGTCTTTCTTCTAGAATTTAAGCTTTTGGGGGCACCTTTGTATCCATCAGTGGTATGTCTTACAAGACTCTTAATAAATGTTCACTAAAGAAAGATAGCACAGTTCCCCAAAGATGCCTAAGAGGTGTTTCACAGTCTTAGAGAACAGAGAATGGTCTACAATTTCCACACTTTGAAAGGCTTTCTTCAAGCCTGAAAATAAATGAGCTAAGAAGCAGCGCTGTGTTGAGTCATGTTGGAGCCTGAGGCAAAAAGGAAAAATCAGTAATAGTGATGCTGTCTTTATTTAAAATTTAGATCCATTATGGATTTTTTGCATTAATTTTGGTTTTTAAAATATTGCATTAAAATATAGTTTCTCTTGACTACTGAATTTTTTGGCACCCCTCACTCACCTCACTATAGTCCTGGACACCATAAGGAGCCAATTGAAGACAAAAAGTAGATGAAAGAAGGATAAATAAAAGCAAGAGCTAGTTCTTTAAAATAATGAATAAAATAGGCAAATCTTGGGCAAATGCGATTAAAGAAAAAATAAATACATGCCACATTAAATGGAAATACATTTGAAAATTACAAGGAAATGGGTGATTTCCTAGGAATATATACGTTATCAAATTTGACCAAGGGTAAGGGAAGAAATGGACCTGACCAAACATGAACTAAACTGGAAGTCTACTTTTTAAAACATCACCATGTCCAGACAGTTTACACTTGAAGTTCTACTGAACAATCAAGAACACATAAATTCTGTTAGTCTAATAATTATAGACTGTAGATAATTCATTTTTTAGAAGCCAGCATAGTCTATACACAAAAGCCTGAATTAGCAGAGAAAGGAAATTAGAAGTCAAAATCATTAATGAATTCAGATGCAAAAATTCTAGTTAATATCTTAGAACACTGAATCCAGCATTGTACTAAAAGAATAATAAGCTATCATTATGACCAAATAAGATTAATTTCAGAAATGCAAGGACAAATTATCATTAACAAGTCTCATATACTTAAGTCAAATTAAATGATAAAATAATTATAAAAATAAATAATAAACAGGGCTTCCCTGGTGGCGCAGTGGTTGAGAGTCCGCCTGCCGATGCAGGGGACACGGGTTCGTGCCCCGGTCCGGGAAGATCCCACATGCCGCGGAGCGGCTGGGCCCGTGAGCCGTGGCCGCTGAGCCTGCGCGTCCAGAGCCTGTGCTCCGCAACGGGAGAGGCCACAACAGTGAGAGGCCCGCATACCGCAAAATAATAATAATAATAATAATAATAATAATAATAATAATAATAATAAACAGGCATTTGTAAGAGTTCAGCAGCAAAACTGTTAGTAAAATATGAATTAAAAAAGGAAAAGCTAGGGACTTCCCTGGTGGTCCAGTGGTTAAGAATCCTCTTTACAATGCAGGGGATGCTGGTTCAATCTCTAGTTGGGGAACTAAGATCCCACATGCTATGGGGCAACTAAGCCCACATGCCATAGCCAGAGAGAAGCCCGCGTGCCACAACAAAAGATCCCGTGCCCACAACTAAGACCCGACGCAGCCAAAAAATAAAAATAATATTAAAAAAAAAAGAATAGCTAAACATAAAAAAGATTATATGCCAAAACATTATATTGAATGAAGAAACACTGATGTATTCTTATGAAAACCAGAAACTAAAAAGGGATTCTGGCTAGTAACATTATTGTAATTAAATTCACTATAGAGGGTCTAATAATATAATAAGAAAATGAAATATGTGGCTTAAATATTAGAAATGAGGAAATTAAAAAATCTTTACTTGAAGATTACATGGCTGCGCACCTAAGAAACATGACATTGTACTAACATGGTTTGAGCTAATAAGAAACTTGTAAGATGGTTACATATAACATAAACATACAAAGGCTAATTGCTCTCCTCTGTATTAGAAACTAATTATAAATGTAAATGGCATTAAAATTGATTAAACTTGATTAAAACTTGATTAAAAATATAAGAAAGGTATAGTACCTAAAGAAATTATAAACTTTATCAAAGTTTAATAACAAGATTTGATAAAAGAGATTTATTGGAAACCTTCAAATTAAAAAAATTTATGCTTCCCTGGTGGCTCAGTGGTTAAGAATCCGCCTGCCAACGCTAGGGACACGGGTTCGAGCCCTGGTCCGGGAAGACCCCACATGCCATGGAGCAACTAAGCCCGTGCACCACAACTACTGAGCCTGCGCTCTAGAGTCCGTGAGCCACAACTACTGAAGCCTGTGCGCCTAGAGCCGGTGCTTCGCAACTAGAGAAGCCACCGCGATGAGAAGCCCGCACACCGCAACGGAGACCCAATGCAGCCAAAAATAAAATAAATAAAATTAAAAAAAATTAAATCTTTCCCACACTACAAGTATAATGCAATGACAATCTCAAATCTCAACTGTATCATTCTGTATCATTTTGTAACTATCGAAATCATTTTTTCAAGTTCTTATGGAAGAATACATACATTTTGAAAAAGAAAAATAGAGGGACCTTTCCAAATCAGACATTAAAGTTAAATATAAAACAGTTTGGCAGTAACACAAGAATGGACAAACTAGTCAGTGTAAAAAAATAGAGAATGGAAATTCAAAAATATACATACATGCATAAATTTATACATATACATATATAAATGTTGGATTCTCTATTCTATTCCACTGACTCTTCAGCCATTCTTGTGCCCATTCATGTACATATGTAATGTGATAGCGGCAGTCAGTCCATTCTCCATGGGAAGAGAGTATGGTTTATTTATAGTAAATGAAACTGGCATAATTGATGGTTCATGTCTAGAAGAAAACAAAATTAGATCCTCATTTCAAATGTACAGTACATCCATCAAAAATTAATTTTAGCTGTGTTAAAGACCTAACTTTAGTAAAATAAAACTTTAAATATTAGAAAAAAATTGAAGATGATTTGTGCAACCTGAAAGGGAGGATGGAGTGGGGAGAAGAAGCAGGAAATAAGAATAAGATAGGAAACCCAAAGACTAATAGTAAAATGAAAGACAAGCCCAAATGTTTGTCAATACCTCCACGCCCAAGGCCAATATTTCCAGAGGTTCTCAGTGTCTGATAAATAATGCTACTGTATATTCACATTTTAAGGAATATTAGCACTGTTTTTTCAACAATATTTTGAGCAATTTTTTGGCATCCTCCTCATAGCCCTGCACAGGTTGATCTACACCATGTGCTGTAAATGGCTTCAATAAATACCTCATGAATGACATTGCAACTGCAGGAAACTGGTCATCTTGGTGCCCAAGTTGAGCCTCAAGTGTTTCTGTCTAACCTTTCAATGACGGGGAGGGGGCTATTTTCAAGGTCCATAGGGACCGCCTAATGTCGAGAGAATTGTCTATGGCCTCCCCCAAACACACTGAGGCTTTTACCACAAGTGATATCATCTTTCCACTCAGGATTATGTAAGTGTCCCCTTGTCCTGAGAAAGTCCCAAAGGCATTGAATAAATGTCATCTGTTAGGGGATTTGTTAACACTTAGGGAAATTATTCAAAAGAATCAATTGGGAAATAATCATTTACATTTCCTTTTAGGTCTCTGATATGAGTTGAAGTATAGTCCTTTTACATATAATACTTAAATGATTACATGTCCCAAAGAGTACTTTTGAAGATATTAAGAAAGTCAGCTTATGAACAAACAATTGATAAAAGACTGATGATTGAATTCTAAGTATGCATTTACAAACTCACTTATAAATTAACTTAGAAGCATTTATAAACTCCTTTCAGTTACAGATCTATGCATAGGAAAATACTTATTTTCAGACTGTCATCATTTCTCTGGTCTTGTGCATTTAAATAGATATCTCCCAAATGTTTAGTCTTACCTTTTAGAAGGAGGCATTTACTCCCATGTTACTAAAGAAACTCGATTGTTGAATTCAGAAAGTTGGCAAAAAAAAGTTTAAGTAATGTTACATAAGAAATATTTTCCTGGACCTGAATCTCATGTCTGCTTGTTCAAGGTATCTTATAGAGCAGATTTTGAGCTATGATAACTACTTTCCTGGCATATGTCAGACCCTCTATAATTCCAATAAGTTAAGCTATATTTTTATTGAGTGCCTACTATATGACTGGGATAACTTGTTGTTTTTATTTTAGGTACTGAGAACAAACAACAAATGGGAAACCTCAGACTATTGGAAGCTTATGCTTTATTTCCAAAAGACTTGGCAAGAAAAGAAATAGTTCACTACTGCTTGGCTCAGACGACTGGATGGTGCACTGGCTAAGTCAGTTTGGATAAAGAATTATTAAGAAATAATACTATAAGGAACAAGGTCTTGGGGGATCAACTCAGGAAAGAATCTGACCTGAGAAGAACCTTTCAGTACCTAACTGAAAAGATGTAGCCTTGGGAACAGACACACACAGAGAGATTTTTGCTATCTTTTCTATCTAACCCCTGAAACCCACAGTGGGCACAAATGGGTGGCAGGCAGGACTTATTCTAATGAATGATGTAACACTAAGGATCAACTGTCTACTCCATGAATTATAGGAACTCTGCTTTCATTAGAGTGGAAAATGGAGTTTTGACCATGCAGTGTGTTAATCTTAGTAAATGAGCGCAGTTAAGTGAGTCCAAATTCCAACTTGATTTGTTCGGTTTGTTACTAACTAAAAGACTATTGACTGTCATGGGGAATACCTGCTTCTCCAAGAAGTTTACAAAAGTGCCCACTGACAGGGCTAAGATGGCAGATAATCACCTAACGTCTATATGTATTCGTTTGACTTGTACATTAAAAAAAGTGATTATTTTTTTCCTGGAACATGGCACTTCTTCGCATCTTTAAAAAAAAAAAAAAAAAAAAAAAAATGGGGGCTTCCCTGGTGGCGCAGTGGTTGGGAGTCCGCCTGCCGATGCAGGGGGACGGTGGGTTCGTGCCCCGGTCCGGGAAGATCCCACATGCCGCGGAGCGGCTGGGCCCGTGAGCCATGGCCGCTGAGGCTGCGCGTCCGGAGCCTGTGCTCCGCCACGGGAGAGGCCGCAGCAGTGAGAAGCCCGCGTACTGCAAAAACAAACAAACAAACAAACAAAAAAATGAGGTATTTTTTTTCGAAGTGCAGGCTCATTAACCCCAAATTATCAGTCTTTCTTACAAAGGACATTATCTACATGGGAAACTATATATGTGGGTGTACACAGACAACTGTACATTCTCATAAGTAAGTTTTTGTATATATTTAAATAACACGATTTAATTGGGAAATTTCCTATGCCACTTTTGAAACTATATTACTTACATTAGAGATCACAAGGGAGTAACTGGGTTAGTAACCAGTTTATCACATTAAAATGTATTTTTAATGTATGCTAATTTCAAAGGGCTCATAGGAGAACCCGCATGCTTTGGTGGTCTGCACACAGTATTGGGAAGAATGGCTTGGGAATGACTTGCACATCTCTGGGCAAGGCACTGAATTCACTGGCTCTGTGGTTCCTCATTTATAAAACTGCGGCTAATACGTATCTTCTGTACAAAAAAAAAATGCTATTTACACAAATAAGGAAGTTGACCCTAACAATGTTAATTATAACATTATTCACCTTCAGAGTCTTAAAAAAACAGAAGAAAAAACTTCTTAGGACAACATGATTGACTCAAGTATGTGAAGATTTAAACATTTTTTAGTAATATCTGGCATATATTCTTAATTAAAATCTCAGGATACAAAGCTTATGAGTAACTCAAGTTACCTAGAACCCATTTATTACTGAGAACTGGTGTTCGGAGGGGTCTGAGGAAAAATCTTTATTTTACACAGGAAACCACTGGAGGCCCGAGGACGTTAAATACTTTTCCTAAAAACAAGGGGCTGATGAGCAACTAAGCCATAACCGGAAGGTCGATTTTCCAGGCGTTCCTCCTTTGTCCCATCTCCTATTATGTATTTATTATTTAGAGAAACAGCAAAATAATAAGGGAAACACTGGCCTTCAAATATTAATCTATCCACTACCAATGAAGAGTAATTATTCCACGCCAGCTTTTGAGCAACAGGCACTGTGATCATCTGAAGTGAATTAGTAGCAATTTCCAAAAGAGTCGGGCCCATTTAAGAATTCCCTTTCAAGTGCTGAGAATCCGGGGAAAAGCGCGTCCTCGTGAGGCCTTTGGGGCAACGAAGGAACCGTCCAACGGAGGGATTTCTAGTTTACACTCGAGAGCACGAGGCGCGTCGAGGAGAGCGCGGGGCGGTGGCTCCGGGACCCCCTCTCACTCCCCTGGAGCCCGCGCCGCCCGGGACCCGCTCCCAAACCCTCCGCCACTCGGGTCCGCGCACCCAACCCCCGGCGGAAGGCTCCTCCCCGGGACCAGCCTCGGCCGCGGGCAGGGGTCGGGCGCTCGGGGGTCGCGGGTACCGGGCAGGGACGGCGTACCTCCGACTCGGGCGTGGTTCCCGCCGGAGTCATCCCCGCGGGGGTCGTCCCCCCGGGAGTCGTCCCCACAGACGCCGCCATGATCCAGCCGCCGCACGGCGACCCCTCGTCACCGGGGCAACCGGGGCGGGGCCGGGGTCGCTGGGCTGGGGAAGTTGAGCACCACGCACAGCGGCTTCCGGTCCGGAGCCGCGTCCCCAGCTGGGAGAGGGCTGGGACCCGGTGTCGGTGGGAGCGGGAGACCCGGGCCCGGCCGCTGCGGGGCGCTCTGCCGGGAAGGCCCGCGGCGGTGCCTTGAATCACCGAGTAGAGACAGACTCGTTCCTTTTAGTAAGAGTGAAAAAAAAGAAAAAGAAAAAAAAGCAATTTAAACAAACTAGTGTACGTGGAAGTGACCACTGCGAACTCAATAAGTATTAAAGTGAGATATATTATTGGAGTTGACCCTTGATTGATATTTGATATTAAGGAATTGTTATTTTAAAGTTAGGAGGTTATTGTCACGTTTACAAGGAAAAACCGTCTTTATCTTCTAGAGACAGCATGCTGAAAGATTTAGTGATGATGAAATGGTAAAATGCCAGTGATTTACTGCAAAATCATGAGGGGTAGATGGATAATGAATGGAGGTATAGTGGAAGAATCAAGACTGGGTACATGAGGGGATGTGGTCATTATACTATTATTTCTACTTTATATATATTTGAATTTTTCTGTAATAAAAACATTGAAAAACAATACATTTAGTAATAGTATCAGTAGTTTTCTCTGGATGATAGTACCTGCTCTGATAATGAAATGTGCTTTGCTTATATTCACCTGTGTGGGAGTTGCTATGCAGGAAGCTTACTGCAAAAAATCAGACATTATTTAAATGCTTCACTTTCGCCATCTGTAAAATGAGATAATGACAGTGTCGGCCTCATTGTATCACTGTGAGGATTTAACATGTTAATATACGGGAATGTTTAGAATAGCATCTGGTACCTGTAGTCAGATACTATTTTAGGATTAGTATTAGTTTGTACATTTCTCTTGACTTTAGTCCATCCTGTACAACACCTGCCAAAATAATATTTCCATCATAGACTTCTTACATTTGCCCACTGCCTTTCAAACCAAATTGAACACTTTAGCTTTATATAACCTCATGATAATTGTGCCTTTCCTTGTCTTACTGTTAAGATTTTGCACACAAGTTGTACTAACTGGTGTTTATGAATTGTCTCTACTTTTGTATATGTTTGATTAGTCTTTTAAGTGGACTGTGGAGTCCTCCTTTCCTTGGTATTTTCATGCCTAAAGAAACTGGTTTAGCTCTTAGTACAGAATATTCACTCAACAATGAGTTTATGATTTCTAACACTGTTTAAAAAGGACTATGTTAGACTTCCTCAGTTGGTGAAAATTTTTAGTGATTGCCAGAGTTAATACTTAAGTGCTACCACCTTACAAACTCATTACAATGCTTTATTATTTGATTTTTTCCTTCTGATCGCTACTTCAAAGAAATGGAAAACAGCGGGTCATCTGCTAAGTAAGAACCCTTCACATTCTTTAAATTTAGCCTTTGGTACATTCCTAAAGCATTTATTTCTCTAAACTGTAGTTCTAATTTTCTCAAATGTCTGATTTATTTTCCTGGCTTTTAATTGTTCTGCCATTTCTTTGACGGTTTTTATGTTTTCTTCACCCCTTTTTGGTTTTGGACCCTGGAGCTAGATGGAGGACTCCATTAAAGATGGAATCAACTCTAACAGTGACAGGAGGGTTACCCCAGGGAGGGGGGAATTGTTTTGTAGCAATTTCAATTTTACTGTATTTAATATCATAATTTATTGGAGAAGTCAGTTTTGAGGAGGTAATTTAATTTTACAGGGCACAATTGTTTTGCCCAGTAAGGAGTGGTGTTGAAAACCCATTAGCCTGAAGGTTACTTTTAATTTGCACAAGTTGAAGCTGATTTTAGCTTCTCACTTCTTTTGTACGGAGGTGCCAACAAGAAAGACACATCTCAGTGGGTGATATGCTTTCTTACGTGGAAAGGTCAGTTAAGTCTTCCTTCTCAAGTCTCTTTTGAAGATAAAGCCTTCTCACGGAAGCCTGAAAATTCCATCCGTTATCTTAGTTTATTGTTTTAGGGCTAAAAGAGAAAAGGAAACATATGGGTCTGGTAGTTTACAATTATTTTCTTTTAAAAGACCTCTGACTTTTAGCACATCACAGTGAAATATGGGGTAGCTTGATACTATTATTTGCTCAATTGGATTGGCCCTTGTTCTAATGAGAGTACTCCAATCTACACACCTATAAAGCTATGAGTAGCAGATTTTACAAATGGAATCAGATTTTCTTGAAGAGGGATATTTTCATAATTTTACCAATTGAGGTATTGGATGTTTAAAATAAGCCATACCGGAGAAACATTTAGGAAAGGGCTAGATAATTTTATAATGGATATTGATGGTCTGGTGTGGCAACATAAGACACTGAAAACCGTTGGTGAGATTTCAGCTGTCTTCTTAGGGTGGGGAAACGTTTCTACTCCACTCATGATTTATGTATTACTGGCTCATTTTAAATGTAAGTGAAGTTCTTTAACAATAAATGAAATAATGTCACTAATGAGATTAATGACATTGTAGTGGTTCTAACACTGTGATTCCTGAGGTCTTCAATCTATTAGGTGACACCCGTGATAGTCTAAGAGGATCAGGCTGGAAAAATTCCAATTTGAAATAGTACTGAGAGACCACAAAGTTGTGGAGCTGGAATTTAGATAACACTCTGTATTCAAGCCTTCAGATACATTTCTTAGATGTAGAAAGAAAAACTATAAAAAGCGTTTTAATTTGTGAATAATCGCCTTCACTCTTTGTTACATATTTAATTTTTCGCCAAGAAAGTATTCCAATTGCTAATCAACTTTGAAATATATTTCATTTTCTTAACCTTTACGTAATTCTCACATCTGGTCTTCTCATTTCAATCAAGTGCCTTAATCTGTTCAAGTCATATTTGAGAACATTTTAAAGTCTCACCTTAATAAAGCTCTTTTAGGAGATGGCATAGTAAACCTACTGCAGTAGAATGCATTCTATGACTGACTAGTATTGGTGGGGGGGGGGGGGGGGAGTGTAATGATTTTCAATTAACAGTTGGTATGATTTTGACCTTGTTCATGTAATGCTGTGTCCTGTCTTCAAAACTCTGTACTCTCCCATGGTGGGCATATCTGTTATTCTTCCTTTCTCCAGTTATTCCCTTTACAGTGGATCCTTAGGCCCTGCAGATGAAAATTCTGTCTGTTTCCCAAATCAGAAAATACTCTCTTTTCCTAACCCAGAGACCTCTTTAAGTCAGTTTTGTAACTTGTTCCTTTTCTTCCTGATGACCTTTAAAAAAAAGAGAGAGGGTCTCTTATTCATCACCTCTCCACCACTCCATGCCCTGCAATTGGTCTCTTACCTCCTTTGCTCTCCTAAAGCTCTCCTCTCAAGGGCTGCCCCTGGGTCCTGTCTTCCTTGGTGTGTGGATATTCTCTGTTTGTCCCTAATGTCCACTTCCTGCCTTCTCCCCTTGACCTTGTACCCTGGAAGGCTGACCCATCAGCTGGATTTGCCAAGTTCCTCACCCTCAGACTTGTGATTGGGTTTGGCCAGTGGGAACACCATCAGATTAATGGTAGGAAAGTGAGGTCCGGGTCATTTATTCTCCCTGTTTCCTTCCTGCAGGATTACAAGTTGGGACTGGCCGGGTTCCTACACCAAAGGACTTGATGGCTGCTGCTGGTCCCTCAGCCCCTCCATCTCCTCGTCAGGCCTAGGGGTAGTAATGGCTGCCTCCTGCTGCTGAGCCCCAGGCTGCTTCCCCATCCCTTGTTGGTTTCCCTGATGTCTGCCCACGTGTCTATGCATAGCTCCTTTACCAAAATTCCCTCAGTTCCCACCTTTGTGCCATCCGTTTCCTGTTGGTACCTTGGCTGACATCAGCAAAAATTAACTCCAAAGCATTTAATGTGGAAAACTAAGCCTGGCTTGATCAACACCATTGCTGTCCTCCACTTAGTTGTTGTTCAATGAGCAGTACTGTCTGTAAGTGACCTTGAACAATTACCCAGGTAAGACTCTGTCTCACTGCCATCCATTCTGCATGTGGAGGAACTGATGGTTTGCCTCAGGACTCACAGCCAACAGGAGGGATTAGAACTCCCCACGGGTCCTGTGCTATCCATGTCCTGGGCAGCTGTCTGTCCCAGTCTTGACAAGACTTCTTTAAAACTTGCCCTATAAAAAAGGCAAAATAACAGATCACCTGGGCCCCGCCATCCCTCTCCATGGATGATGAGGAAGTGTGGCGGAGGAGCAGTGCCTTCCTCTTCTCTTCTTGTTTATCCTGGCCTCCAAGGTTTGCCCTTTCCCAATAAAACCTCCCCTGTGCCCTGTGGTGTTGGGGAATTCACCTGGAAACTGGGAGGGACACACCTGGCAGGGGAGCATGCTTGTGAGAATGCATGTCATTTGCAGATTCACTTCTCCCTGTATAATTTTCACATTAATTATTTTCATTTAAAAATTGTTCTTTATTGTAGCATTTACGTTAGTATTTTTACCACTCCTCTTACACCTCAGGGAACTACTTTTTAGTCCTTGATTCATATTTGTGGACTAGTAGTTTAATGCAAAAAACAAGTTAACAAACCTAAGCAACGATACACACCTTAAGTGAAAATGCTTCCACTGAAAAAAACTGCACCGTTTCCAGAATGTTCATCCAGGCGAACGGATGCAAATTCCTGAAGTGCAAGCAGAATCTTTAAACACGTGATTTGAGTTAGTCATAAACAATTTTTGTAAAACTCAAAATTTATCCTACGTTTTACATTTGTGAAATATGTATGATCAAAACAGTTTCACTGATTTTTTTTCCTCCTAAGACTGCCTAAAAGTGACTGGGTGCCATTTAATTAATGGCAGGGGGCTCCATTGCACTTTGAATATATTTTTGAGAAAATTTATCCTGGGGGTTCTGGGAAGGGCCTTGGCTGAGCAAGTATTGCCCCCTTCTCTGTGCTGCCTCCCTCCCCACTCTACTTTTAAATATAGCAAGTCTAATTTTACCTGTTTTACATAATAGCTTTCCTGTGAATTTAGGATTTTGAGCTTTAAAAAGTTTGAAAGCCATTAGGTAATCTCTAAGGAAACTTCATCTCTGAAAATTCTAGTACAATATAATTTCCCAAAGCATTCATAGGCTGAAATGATCACTTTGGCAAACACACAGTATTACTGTTATTAAACATTTCTGATGTATATGCGTGTTTATGATTCTAGGGAAGGAAAATAACATTCGTTATCTCATTTAATCATCAGAATCCACTGTCATGGTATTCCACATAGCATTGCTTTTGATCGAGGAACTTACTTCACAGCAAAAGAAGTGCAGCACTGGTCCCACGCTCGTGGAATTCACTGGCCTTACCATAGTCCCCCTATCATCCTGAAGTAGCTGGCTTGATGGAACAGTGGAATGGCCTTTTGAAGACTCAGTTACTTTGCAGGCCTAGGGCAAGGTTATCCAGATGGTTGTACATGCTCTGAATCAGCATCCAATATACGGTATTGTTTCTCCCACAGTCAGGATTCATGGGTCCAGGAATCAAGGAGTGGAAATGGGAGTGGCACAACTATTACTACCTTAATGACCCACTGGCAAAAATTTTGCTTCCTGTTCCCATGTCCTTATGCTCTGTTAGCCTAGAGGTCTTAGTTCCAGAGGGAGGAATGCTTCTACGAGGAGATACAACCATGATTCCATTGAACTGGATGTTAAGACGGCCACCGAGCCACTTTGAACCCCATACTTCTGAATCAACAGGCAAAGATGGCACTTGCAGTGTTGGCTGGGGTGATTGGCCCTGACTATCAAGGGGAAATTGGGCTACTCCTCCACAACAGACGTAAGGAAGAGTATATCTTGTATATAGGAGACCCCTTAGGGCCTCTGTTAGTATTAACAGGCCCTGTGATTAAGGTCAATAGAAAACTACCAAAACCCAATCCAGGCAGGACTACTAACGGCCCAGACGCTTCAGGAATTAAGGTTTAGGTCACCCCACCAGATAAGAAACCATGACCAGCTGAAGTGCTTGCTGAAGGCAAAAAGAATATGTAACAGGTAGTGGAAGAAGGTAGTTATAAATACTACCACCACTTATGAGTTACAGAAACAAAGATGATAATTGTCATGAGTATTTTCTACTTACTTTGTTATGAATGTGTTTGTGTGTATGTGTGTGTTTCTTTCCTCTCTAATTCCCTTATGTAATATAAGGTGTATTGACTTTATATCACAGTATTTATGTATTATTAATTTTACATCACAGTTTTCAAGTTAAGGGTATCAAGAAGACTAAACAGAAAAAATCAAAAAGACAAAAACTCTCTGACTGCTCAAAAATTCCATTTTAATGAGGTACTAAACCTAGATTCCATTTCAAGACATAAGAACCCACTAATTAGTATATTGGAAGGCTTTTTGTCTATGCAAATTTGAGAACTTAAGATCTGCAAAGAGCCTGATATTATATGTGATGTTTCTTTAACTGGAAATCATATCCTACTGGTTGATGGTTAATAGTTTATTAGAAAGTGATAAGTACTATGGGGAAAAACAGAGCAGCTTGAAGGGGGACCAGAAGTGTGGGGTTGGGAGAATCTGTGCATATTGAAATTTCAAGTAGAATGGTCACAATAGGCCTTGGAAAGAGATGACAATTGAGCAAGCTTATCGTCACCATTATCATAACTAGCATTCTGGCTAACTGCTTTCTGTGCATTTCTTATTTAAATTTCATAACACATGTAGTCACTGAAGCTTAAAGAAGTTAATTATTTACCCCGTGTAACATAGCTATTTAGTGGAGACTATGGAATTTAAATTCAGGACTATCTGATCAAGGGCCACGTTGTGCATCCTGTCCTGTGTCTCAAAGCAGTGGTTTCCTAACTGTATTTGGAGGTTGCAGTGACATTTGATTTGACATTAGTTTTTCAAACCATCTATTATTAGCCATATCTTTAAAACTCGGTTTAAAACCATGTACTCAAATATATAATAATTCACATGTTGACATATTGGAGGGTCTCAACCTATTAAACTAAGGGTTAGGTATTTTTGCACATGTGCAAATTTTTTTCCACTTCTGTGCATATATTTGAACATTGTACAAATGTTTCATTGTCTAGGAGTGTTTAAATTTTGCATGATTAAGAAAATTCAGGTGTTAGCAGGCGTGTTCAACATAAAATTGTAAAACAGCTCGTGTAGCACAAGGTAGGATCGGGAATGTCTGCTGATTGCGTGTTCTTATCATAGTGGAATCATTGACAACTCATTGAAAAAAAGAACCAATAACATGTTTATATAATGTCATATGAATGGTAATTCTAGCACCATTGGTTAGGTTCAGATGCTTTTTTGCCTGACTTATAATTGAGATATATATATAATTGCTTTTATTTTAAGCTCTGAATTGCTTAATTGAAGAATATCCTGAGACTACAGGGAAGCTTTTTCTTTATTTTAACATACCATTTGCAATTACTTAATGTAGGTCAAGTTTTTAAATTAATATTATGAAGCCAAGTCAGAATATTGGAATAAATTCAATATTGAGACTGACATGGCTGGAATAGTCTCATTATGTTAGTTTTTACAGTTAGAAACAAATATATGTTACACTAAGTAAATATGTTTATAGTTATAATAAATGCATGTTAAAATAGACTATGTACCATACATTTATATAACACTTTCATCTATTTACATACTGAAGCTTAATTTTTAAAAATTCAGTAGGAGGGGGCATAGGTTGAAATCTATTGATATAAACATGGAAGTAGTTTCTATAATGACAATTACCTAGGGAATTAGGAAATAACATAGATTGTGCCCATAGTTGCCCTAAATGAAACTAGGAAATACTGCTCCATTTTTAAATATAAATAGTCCAATAAACAAAATAATATGTTTTCTCATTTATTTTAATCTATATAATCGTGACATCAAGGAAACAGAATAGTATAAAAACCTTCATGATTTCATTACTCGGTCGTTGACTTTAGGTGACTGAACTTGGAAGGAGGTGATTGCTGGGGTGTTGGTGGTAAAGGGACAATTCACTTGAGTTTGAGATTGCCACTGCTGTGCCTACAAGTCTCCAAACTTTAGCCCTTACCCCTCAGCTCACTTGGGGACTTACACCTAAAGTTTACCTTCTTATGTAGGCAGAATGTAAGTTGTTTTCTGCGAGGAATATGAGAGGTGGTCATTCATAATATTTATTTCCATGAGTATTACTTTAGCCACTAGAGAAAATTATCTTCAGTGGTTGATTAATATGTTGAAAATAGCTTCGTTTATATGGAAGCTATGTCTTCATGTGGAAAGACTGAGAAAAAATATTAACCCAAAATTTGTATTGAATTAGTGGAATTATTGAAATGGATTGGAGTAAGAAGAAAAACAAAAATGCCCCAACTAGAAAAATAGACAAGGGTGTGTACTGGCACATCTTAAAAGAAGAAACATTAATGAAAAGAAACACATGAAAAAGGTTCAACCTCAATAAAGATAAAAGAAATGCAAGTTAAAACAATCATAGTATCTCTTGCCATTCACAAATTCTCAGGTACTTCTTGTGGACCTGTGAATTAATAGAGTTTCTGGAAGTTCATATGACAATATGCATAAAAATATAAAGATTCGCATAGTCCTTGACCTGGAAATTACATTTTTAGAAATGTGTCCTATGGACATAATCATAAATATCTGAAAAACTCATCTGTAATTTTTGGTGTAACATTGTTTATAATCGGGGGGTTGGGAGAGAAATAAAATAATGTCAAATAATGGGGCAAAGATAAATTGTTAGATCCATAAAATGAAATTCTATATGGTTATGAAGTATCATGTTTGAGAAATTGTTCATGATTAACAAAAAGAAAGCACAGCACAAAGATATACACAGCATGATACTCATTTATGTTTCTGTATACATATACTAACATATATGTATAATATATATAGTATGTATTACATACATGTTTAGTAAAAGAACTGGAGGAATGTTCACTAAAATATGTGGTGTCTGTGTGATTTGTCTTTTTTTTGCTTATTTGTACTTTGCAAATTTTCCATAATAAACAGGCAGCATTATTTTTTACTTTTTAGTGGAAAATTTCAAACTTACACAACAGTACAGAGAACAGTATAATGAACCTCCGTGTATCTCACTCCATTTCAACAACTATCAACCAAAGTTTAAAAAAAAAATTTTTTTTTTAAAGTTCAATTACCCACAAACCATTGTACCCAAAGCTCCTGGAGCTACTTACTGTGATTCTTCATGGAGGATTTCTCATATCTTCCCTCGAAAAATACTTTGTTTCCACTGCCCAAATCCTGTTTCTAAAACATTGGCTTAGTCACCAAAAATTTTTGTTAGAGAAAGCTCAAAGCATTTCAGTGTTGTTAATGAAAATAATCAATAATGTGATTTTTAATTTTTTTACCCAAGTAAAACCCACATCTCTGTTTCTGGCAGTTTGTCACTGTTTCTCTGAATATATAAACAAGAAGCTTATGAAAAATGAGATCCAAAAGGCGACGTGGCTGGTTGTGTGAGGTCCTTGCATCTCTTTCTTCATTTTGTTTAGGGATTAGGCAGAATTTGGTAAAGCATATTTAAGTTAAAGGGTCCATATACTCTGAGATCGGTTTGGGGAGCATTTTCATTCTTGAATTCAGAGTCTGAAATACAGAACGTGCTGTGCAAGCAGATGTTGATAAGCAGATTTTAGGAGAAGTTAAGAGCCAGCCATGTCTGCTCCAAAGGATTATGTGCTTCCATGCAAAAAACAGATTCCCACGAGTTTAAATATTTTCCCCACTGAAGAATGAACCATCCAAAGAGGTGCAAAAAACACCATCTAGTATGTTTAAAACTAAAAACCTCTCTTCCAGACTCCTGTTTTTGTATCAGCTTTAAAGGCACATTTTCGCACTGTATGTTAGTGGGAGTGTGTGCATTTTGATGGACTAACCCCTCTGGTGAACTTTAAATGTGTGCTATTTTTTAAAAATCCTAGATAGCTTACTTTTGGAAAGTGGAAAATTGTTTATTTCTTTTATTTCCATAACACCCAATACTATGCTTCCAATGCACTCAGTAGAACTGGACCATAAAAATAATAAATGTGTGACAACATGAATATAAACATAATAAATGTCATGCTTTCACGTGGCAAATTGTCAATATGTATTGACATTTGTTCTTACGGCACCTATTAAGGCCACACCATATTTATTAGCTCTGGGTTGATTACACTGCTCCATTAACCTGGTAATTTCATTTTAGTTTGAGGGATTTTAGCTGCTGAATTAGTTAGTTTTATGCTCAAGCCCAGAAGTCCTTGGGCAGTGAATACATTTCATATATATAAAATAAATAATTAATGAATAAAAGTTGTTTTGGAGAAGCAGAAGACAACAGAATCAGGATCAGATAACTTTTTAATAACACAAACTGAGAAACTGCTCATTGAGATTATAGTCACAAACTGTGTCAGGTATGTTCATAGGCTTTTTAGTAAAATACTTTAGAGTAGAAATACTTATATCAGAGGGAAACATTACTTCAGTAAGAAAACAGATATTGAGCCCACCTGGCCAGTGTGAGCAGTATAGGAAGATGCATATAGGGCGCAAGGCTGAGTAAATCTGTTTCTGAACTGATTTTTTTTTTTTTGCAGTACGCGGGCCTCTCACTGCTGTGGCCTCTCCCATTGCGGAGCACAGGCTCCGGACGCGCAGGCTCAGCTGCCATGGCTCACGGGCCCAGCCGCTTCGCGGCATGTGGGATCTTCTTGGACCGGGGCACGAACCCCTGTCCCCTGAATCGGCAGGCGGACTTTCAACCACTGCGCCACAAGGGAAGCCCCTCTGAACTGATTTTAAACATGATATTGCAGAAATGTCATGTTCCCCTTCTGATAAATCCCACAAAAGTTGCCAAAAAGACTAGTTAAGAGAGAATATATTGGCTGAAGTCTTTGTAACTGAGCAGGACCCTATGGGACTTTCCTGGGGTAAACCCCTCCCCCATATCCTCTGCTTTAGCTCCTCTCTGAAGTACCTAGATAATAGTATCTGATGCACACCTCCTGAGTTGTTTTACAGGTACTAAAACCCCTACCAAATGGAGGGAATTAACTACTTAATGATCACGAGCACCGTAGCCCCAGACCTACTGGGATCCCGAGGACTGATAATGTTAACACCTGCGACACCGCCTTGTTACCTCTCCATCAACCAATCAGAGAGTTGCGCACGAGCTGATCACGTACCCTGGGACGTTCCTCCCCCACCTTGCCTTTAAAAGTGACTTGCTGGAAGCGTTCGGGCTTTTCGAGCGTTAGCTGTCCCGGACTCTTAGTCCTACAAGAAACGCTGCACTTTGCTTCACTACAACCCGGGGCCTGTAGATTGGTTTTACTGCGCACAGGCCACCGGACCCAAGTTTGGTTTGGTGATAATTTTGATACCCAAAGTGGGCCACGGTCCCGAGTGGATGTCTCCCCTTGGCACATTGACCCTGACTAGTGGTGGCTCCCAGGACCTTCCCAGCAGCTACCTAAGCATCTTTTCCTCAGAGATGGTCCCCAGCTGTTGCTGCCACACTGGCGTCCTTGGCCCACAGAGCTTCTGTGGTGAAGAAAACAAGGCACTCGCATTGGCCGCTTGAGACGTCTTTGGTGAGTAATGGGTCTCGCGTGTGATGACACCACGGTATCCTTCCCTATTGCATTGCCCTTGCCTACGGCAGAGCATTGGTTGGGATTTTCCCTTTTGGACAGTCATTTTGGCTTCATCTCTGGTGGGGCATTAGTTGGGATTCTCCCTTTTAGATAAAGCATGGTCACACGGCTGCATCTCTGACTGCCGGGGCATTGGTTGTACCTCCCCCCCTCCCCCGCACTGGTAACCACTAGTTTGTTCTCTATATCTGTGAGTCTGCTTCTTTTTTGTTATATTCACTAGTTTGTTGTATTTTTTAGATTCCACATGTACATGATATCATATAGTATTTGTCTTTCTCTGTCTGACATTTCACCTAGCATAATGCCCTCCAAGTCCATCTATGTTGCTGCAAATGGCAAAATTTCATTCTTTTTTATGGATGATACTCCATTGTGTGTATATATATATATATATATATACACACACACACCACATCTTTATCCATTCATCTGTTGATGGACACTTAGATTGCTTCCATATCTTGGCTATTGTAAATAATGCTGCTGTGAATATAGGTGCATGTATCTTTTCGAATTAATGTTTTTGGTTTTTTTGGATACATACTGCTGGGTCATCTGGTAGTTCTATTTTTAGTTTTTTGAGAAATCTCCATACGTTTCTTAACAGTGATTGAACCAATTTACCTTCCCACCAACATTGTAGGAGGGTTCCCTTTTCTCCACACCTTCTCCAGCATTTATTGTTTGTAGACTTGATGATGGCCACTCTGACAGGTGTGAGGTGATACCTCATTGTGGTTTTAATTTGCATTTCCCTGATGATTAGTGATGCTCAGCATCTTTTCATGTGCCTGTTGCCCATCTGCATTTTCTCTTTGGAAAAATGTCTATTCAGTTCTGCTCATTTTTTAATCAGGTGGTTAGTTTCTTTTGATGTTGACTTGTATGAGCTATTTATATATGTTTGATATTAATCCCTTATTGGTCATATCATTAGCAAATATTTTCTCCCATTCAGTAGGTTGTCTTTTCATTTTGTCTATGGTTTCCTTTGCTGTGCAAAAGCTTTTAAGTTTAATTAGGTCCCATTTGTCTATTTTGCTTTGATTTCTTTTAGGAAACGGGCCCAAAAAATACTGCTGTGATTTATGTCAAAGAGTGTTCTGCCTATGATTTACTCTAGGAGTTTTATAGTATCCAGTCACATTTAGTCTTTAATCTATTTTGAATTTATTTTGTATGTGGTGTTACAGAATGTTCTAATTTCATTTTTTTTTACATGTAGCTGTCCAGTTTTCCCAGCACCATTTATTGAAGAGACTGTCTGTCCTCCACTGTATAGTCTTGCCTCCTTTTCATAGATTAATTGACCATAAGTGTGTGTATGGGTTTATTTCTGGGTTCTGTATCCTGTTCCATTGGTATACGTGTCTGTTTTTTGCCAGTACCATACTGTTTTGATGACTGCATCTTTGTAGTATAGTCTGAAGTCAGGAGCGTGATTCTTCCAGCTCTGTTCTTAAGATTCTTTTGGCTATTCAGGGTCTTTTGTGTTTCCATACAAATTTTAATATTATTCTAGTTCTGTGAAAAATGCCATGGATATTTTGATAGGGATTGCACTGAATCTACAGATTGCCTTGGGTAGTATGGTCATTTTAACATTGATTCTTGCAATCCAAAAACACAGTATATGTTCCCATCTGTTTGTGTCTTTAATTTTACCAGTTGTCTTATAGTTTTCAGAGTACAGGTCTTTTGCCTCTTTAGGTAAGTTTATTTCCTAGGTATTTTGTTCTTTCTGAGACAATGGTAAATGGGATTTTTTCCCTTACCTTCTCTTTCTTATACTTTGTTGTTAGTGTATAGAAATGCAACAAATTTCTGTATATTAATTTTGTATCCTACAAGTTTACTGAATTGATTGATGAGCTCTAGTAGTTTTTGGTGGCATCTTTAGGACTTTGTACGTGTAGTATCAAGTCTATCTCAGATATGTCTTATTTTTATTGTACCTAGGTTTACTGAAAGTCATTAAGTTCATATTATGTGTTTTACAGAATTTGTCAGCAAAAGAAAAAAAAGGTATGATTTTCATAAGGTATAAAATAAAGGTAAATGAGATAAGAATTTGCAGGTGAACTCTTAGAAATAATTATGTTTTGGGTATGTCTGTCTAAAATACTTTCTCTAGATTTTTAGCAACTTGTGTTTTACTAAGTTAAATGATGAAAATTTATTGAACATCTATCTAGGTCATTTCAAATAGAGGTTATGAAATATGTTCATACATTCCCACTGGGAAGTACAGGTATGAGTTCACAATTGCTTGCTTCTTGGTATTTGCTAGAGATTAAGGTTTTTAGGGGTTAAAATTATATGTAATTAAAGCAGCTAAAATAATAAGGGAAACATTTCAGTATGCCAGGAAGGTAGGATGTGTGTTTTCAGTGAAAGAAGGTGTGAAAAACACATTTTTGTCAAAGGGGAAAAAAAGGGTAATTTTATGCTACAGCTGTTTGTTTCTGGATGAAAAAATAAGGGACCAACTAATATGGATACAGGAAGTTATGGAAGGTATGTAGAAACAGAGCCCTGAAAAAGGAGTTTTGTGCATGGTCGGGCTGGGATTAGATTAAATTTAATGAGGTAAATGGATTTTGTTATTAGAAGTAGGCTGGTGTAGGATTAGATTTGGTTCCTCTCTGTTAAAAGAAGTTTTCTTAGAATGCTGCTTTTGATAACAGATTATGTGAACTTTTGAAGTGATCTATATTTGTTTTTGAAATCTTTTGTCATTTTAGTTAAATGAATAAATATTCAGTACTTTATGATGCTATTTGACCAGGTGTTTTGAAATTTTTGATATTTCCAACAAACTTGTTGCTTATTAAATACACCTTGTACATCTGCTTTGGTCATTGAGGAGGGGAATGGATTTAAAAGTCAAAATGAAGTAACTATGGTTCAGACGTCCAAGGTAAAACTAGGTGGCCATGGTGCACACAATTTCAGACACATTCGTGTATTGCTGAGAGCTTGAATTTTCCAAACTCTATCAGATTAAAGGACATCACTAGCTGTTCTCAAAACAATATATGCTAGCAGCTGCCAACTGCAACCTTATTGTCTGAAGGTCTCCTTTTGTAATCATGAAACCTTTCTCTTGCTTGAGGAATAGTGGTGATAAACAAGACAGCTCAAGCTATAGTCTCCCAGCAGAAGGTACTAGATTCTTTAGATATATGTTAATGCCCCTGGAGAAATTGAAAATCAAATAAATAGGATAATTCAAAAGGCTACTTGGTTATAAGATATTTGTAGACAAGACCTGCATCATAACTTATTGTCCTGGTTGCCATCTGGAATAGAAAGATTCCTTTGGGAAATACTGCAAGGGTGCATTTTGATCATTATCCTAATTATAATATGTCTATTAATTCTCAAATGTCTGTCTGGGTGCTATGACAAAGCCATCAAAAACAGAGGTAATATTTTCATAATACAAAATATTGATGCTAAACTTGGGACTCAAGAATTCTTTGAAATGAAAGTCAATGATTTTCACTCCTGTAATCCTGAAAAATTGACTTTGCCCCAGTTCAGTAGGAAGGATCTAGAGAGATCGTTTCCTCTCTTCCCCTCAGGATTAAGAAGTAGCGAAGTATATGAAGGAATTGTAGCTGAGCAGGACCCTATGGCGCCTTCCGGGTACAGACCCCTCCCCCATATCCTCTGCTTTAGCTTCTCTCTGAAGTACTTAGATAATAGTACCTGAGGTACCTTTCCTGAGTTGTTTTACAGATGTTAAAACCCCGAGCAAATGGAAGGAATTAACTACTTGATGACCATAACCCCCAGACCTACTAGAATCTAAGGATTGATTGTTAACCCCTGTGACAACACCCTGTTACCTCACCATAAACCAATGAGAGAATTGTGCATGAGCTGATCACATGCTCTGGGACTCTCCTCCCTCAACTTGCCTTTAAAAATGCTTTACTGAAACCCCATCAGGAGTTCGGGGTTTTTGAGCATTAGCTGTCCGGGACTCCTAGTCTGGGGCCCTGCAATAAACACTGCGCTTTCCTTCACCACAACCTGGGGTCAGCAGATTGACTTCACTGCACGCAGGTGAGCGGACCCAGGTTTTGGTTCTGTAACAGCTTCTTTAGCTTGTAGTCAGTCTCACCTGTATAATATACAGAATCGTAGTCTGTGTTATTTTAGCAACTATCTATTAACAAGTCATAGCCTACACTTGAGTCTGACCTTTCAGTTCTCACTCACTAATTTGTTTAATTTATTGTCATCTCTGAAGGCACTTAGAACATCCAAAAAAAAAATGTTTTAAAAGCCTTAAAAACAAATGAGTAAACACATGTTCTACTTATCATTTTGTCAGACTGAACAAAGTTCTTTGGATGTGCTCAACAGTTCCTGGATGGAGGCAAATATCAGTTAAATGAACAATTTCATTGGGATCAGAAAGTTTCAGCAGAAGCTATTAATTTTTATGAGCATTAACTGACAAAAATCTATGTCTTTGACATAACCTATGTGTCTGTAGGACACTCCCTCCCTGTTAACATCAGGAACAGAGAATCGTGCAATTCAGATAAAAATTGTAGCATATGGCAGAGTCTTTACAATGGTGGGAAGATAGGCCAAAAATTATGTTTGTAAATTTCTGAAATGATTTCCAGACACGCGTTACAGGATAAGTGCTTTATACAGTATGTATTGTTAGCAGGTGTTGTGAGTACTGTATTTCTTACAATGCTGACATTTTACTCCTTTATACTCTTTAAGGGAACAAGCAGCATAATTGGAATTCCTTTGAGAATGATTTGTTAGTTATTTTGGACCTTTATAGGGAGTAAATGGTAAGTAAGAGCTGAGTTTTTGGACATTAGTATCTATTGGTTGAGCAGATTATACTGTACATTTTAAAAAGGAAGGGCAATTTAGGCAGTGATACTAACAGCTGCACAGTTATTGTGTAATAGTGGCCCACCTGGGCTGAATTGTGAATTGTAAAACAAAGCTGAATGCTTTCAGTTCCGCGATGTATTATGCTACAAGGGAAGCTCTCAGCTAAGCAACGTGTAGAGCTACTGTCAGACCATCCCTCTGCCAAATTACTAGTACACTGAAAAATGCCTACAGTGATATCAGTTGGTGAGATCATAACAGCCTGCTTCTCTTAATGTTTCCATCATTCCTGATCCCGATTTTACATCTCAGTAAATTATTTGTGGTAGTAAACTGATTTCTCCTCCTTCATTATATTAATTGTTGCTAGATGGTCTATTAATTTTAAAAAAACCTATTCAGCTCTTTGAAATTGAAAACACAATCCCACCTTCATCAGGAACAGTGTAATAGGGAGATAATATCTGGGCAGTGAATTACATGCTGTGATTTATATATGTAATATGCAATTATTTTAAACATAGAGGAATGTTCTTATGGGTAAAACTCAGCAAAAGTAAGCCTTCTTGCACTTAAATATTTACTACCACATATTGTGATTGATCAGCTTTCTGTAACTTAAAAAGAAAAATTTTTCTACATCTCCGTCAGGGCCCCAACTTTGTATTTCTTTAATTTTCCTCTATCTAGTGAGAAAGAATGGAGAATAATGGAGGCTCTAGAAACATGAGCTTTTAGAAAAAGGAGTTGAGATAGTAGGAAACCATGTGGTCTTGCTGTGAATCATCTCTAATAGGAGCCAAAGAAAAGTTGGGCATTATATCAAGCATTGTTTTCTTTCCAGGTTTTGCTAAATCTTGTTAAGTTTTACAAACACTTCAGGGGAAGTTCAGAGTTCTGCACCTTATTCCTAGATCTTTCATATGACCCTGAGAAGTCACTTAAGTTTACAGACTTGTTTGAGATGGATTTTAAGCCACCTTTCAACATACATCATTAAAGAAAAGGGTTCATTTGGGTGGTTTCTCTTCACACATACTCAGACAAAAGCATGGAAACTATTCTTCTATTTTGATGCAAAGAGTAATTCAAATTTTTACTAAAGCCAAATGGCTGCCTGGGTAAATCTGTTAATCAGTTTTTCTCTTTGCTTGTTTTCTTTTAGTAATGTGGTTTCCATTAGACATTTCAATTGTTTCACTGCTGGTAAGCATCTGTTTTAAAATACAGTTAAAAACTGGTACTCTTGGTCCAATTCCAAGGGGCAAAATCAGCAGGAATAAGTAATCCCACAGCCTTAAGAAGAAACTTCTAAAGCATGAAAAGAAGTAATAAGTACTAAACTTTGAATAAAAGAACCATAAATGAGTCTGGAAGTCTCCTTTACATTGTAATGTGCATACCAGCATGATGTCATTATCAGTTAGTGTGAGTATTTTCTAAAAGCCACCTATTCCGAGTATGCAGTCATTTAGTTTACGGTTATGATTGTGGTGTGTGTGTTGGTATCAGACCAGCAATGTCCATGGAAAGTATTGATAGTAATACAGAAAAAATTTATCCCAACTGTGAATCAGTCCTACTTCATTTAATGTTATTTATTGATACGAGGTAGATAGAATACCTCAATCTATGTGAATTCAATAGAATAATAAAATCTGGCTGTAATATAATCTTTCTACTGTATGAGTTAAAGCAACAAATATATATATAGTCAGTTTCATCACAATTTAGCTTTGTTTCTTTTGGATTTTGGAATGCTATAGTTATTGTCAGGACTCATTTCATTCTCTGTGTTTTAATGTGTCAGTCTCTGTTTACATTAGATATTTTTTTGGCTGCGTTGGATCTTTGCTGCTGTGTGCAGGCTTTCTGTAGTTGCAGCGAGCAGGGGCTACTCTTTGTTGTGGTGCACAGGCTTCTCATTGTGGTGGCTTCTCTTGTTGCAGAGCACGGGTTCCAGGCACACGGGCTCAGTAGTTGTGGCGCACGGGCTTAGTTGCTCCGATGCATGTGGGATCTTCCCAGACCACGGCTCGAACCCGTGTCCCCTGCATTGGCAGGCGGATTCTTAACCACTGCGCCACCAGGGAAGTCCCTCTTTGTTTAGATTTTGTTTTAAGATTCCCTGTGCACGGATAAGTGAAGTTGTGTCTGAGGTGTGAGGTGAGACTAACCTCTTGAGTTTAGGGTTTGGTTTTTAAAACTCTGGCATTTTGGGATAATATAGGGCAGTTTGAATGGACACTGATGTTCTGAGTAAAGTGATATTGATGAGATGCCATGCTTCTTAAGCACACTTTCTTGGTTTTAGGCTGACTTTTAAAATTTCATTTTATTTGTTTCTACTTTCTGTATATTATGAAATATTCCATAGTTTCCATAGCTTTTATTATTGTTGGTGCTGTGATTATTGTTATTGTTAACCCTTCCTGCTTTGCTGCATTTCTGTATATTAGCCCAATGATTAGGATTTTTTTTTTGAATTTTATTTTTTTATACAGCAGGTTATAATTAGTCATCAATTTTATAGACACCAGTGTATACAAGTCAAACCCAATCGCCCAATTCATCACACCACCACCACCACCCCCCTGCTGCTTTCCCCCCTTGGTGTCCATACATTTGTTCTCTACGTCTGTGTCTCAATTTCTGCCCTGCAAACCAGTTCATCTGTACCATTTTTCTAGGTTCCACATATATGCGTTACTATACGATACTTGTTTTTCTCTTTCTGACTTACTTCACTCTGTATGACAGTCTCTAGATTCATCCACATCTCAAAAAAATGACCCAATTTCGTTCCTTTTTATGGGCGAGTAATATTCCATTGTATATATGTACCACATGTTCTTTATCCATTCATCTATCATTGGGCATTTAGGTTGCTTCTAGGACCTGGCTATTGTAAATAGTGCTGCAGTGAACATTGGGGTGCATGTGTATTTTTGAATTATGGTTTCTCTGGGTATATGCCCAGTAGTGGGATTGCTGGATCATATGGTAATTCTTTTTTTTTTTTTTTTTTTTTTGCGGTACGCGGGCCTCTCACTGTTGTGGTCTCTCCCGTTGCGCAGCACAGGCTCCGGACGTGCAGGCTAAGTGGCCATGGCTCACGGGCCTAGCCGCTCCACGTCATGTGGGATCTTCTGGGACCGGGGCACGAACCTGGTTCCCCTGCATCAGCAGGTGGACTCTCAACCACTGCACCACCAGGGAAACCCCAATTATATGGTAATTCTATTTTCAGTTTTTTAAGGAACCTCCATACTGTTCTCCATAGTGGCTCTATCAATATACATTCCCACCAACATTGCAAGAGGGTTCCCTTTTATCCACACCGTCTCCAGCATTTGTTGTTTGTAGATTTTCTGATGACGCTCATTCTAACTGGTGTGAGGTGATACCTCATTGTAGTTTTGATTTGCATTTCTCTAATAATTAGTGATGTTGAGCAGCTTTTCATGTACTTCTTGGCCATCCGTATGTCTTCTTTGGAGAAATGTCTATTTAGGTCTTCTGCCCATTTTTGGATTGGGTTTTTGTTTTTTTAACATTGAGCAGCATGAGCTGTTTATATATTTTGGAGATTAATCCTTTGTCCATTGATTCGCTTGCAGATATTTTCTCCCATTCTGAGGGTTGTCTTTTCATCTGGTTTATGGTTTCCTTTCCTGTGCAAAAGCTTTGAAGTTTCATTAGGTCCCATTTGTTTAGTTTTGTTTTTATTTCCATTACTCTAGGAGGTGGGTCAAAAAAGATCTTACTGTGATATATGTCAAACAGTGCTCTTCCTATGTCTTCCTCTAAGAGTTTTATAGTGTCTGGCCTTACATTTAGGTTGTTAATCCATTTTGAGTTTATTTTTGTATATGGTGTTAGGGAGTGTTCTAATTCCATTCTTTTACATGTAGCTGTCCAGTTTTCCCAGCACCACTTATTGAAGAGACTGTGTTTTCTCCATTGTACATCCTTGCCTCCTTTGTCATAGATTAGTTGACCATAGGTGCGTGAGTTTATCTCTGGGCTTTCTATCTTGTTTCATCTATGTTTCTGTTTTTGTGCCAGTACGATATTGTCTTGATTACTGTAGCTTTGTAGT
>RJWK010004098.1:0-61001 GCA_004363435.1 Platanista minor | reverse complement strand
TTTTTTTAAGTTTTTTTTTTTTTGCGGTACGCGGGCCTCTCACTGTTGCGGCCTCTCCCGTTGCGGAGCACAGGCTCCGGACGCGCAGGCTCAGTGGCCATGGCTCACAGGCCCAGCCGCCCCGTGGCATGTGGGATCTTCCCGGACCGGGGCGAGAACCCACGTCCCCTGCATCGGCAGGCGGACTCTCAACCACTGCGCCACCAGGGAAGCCCATTAAAGTTTTTTTGATGTGGACCCTTTTTAGAGTCGTTATTGAATTTGCCACAATATTGCTTCTGTTTTATGTTTTGGTTTTTGATGGCAGGTGTGTGGGGATCTTAGCTCCCTGACCAGGGATAGAACCTGCACCCCCTATATTGGAAGGTGAAGTCCCAACCACTGGACCCCCAGGGAAGTCCCTCTGCTGATTTTCTTCCCGTGGAAATCCCTGGCCCTCCTGTCACAGCAGATCAGCAGTGGAAACCGCTCACAGCTGACACGGGGCTCATTCCTCCTCTCTTTTCCTAGAGGACTTACTACAAACTTTAAAAATGGGGCCCCCACCGAGTTCTTCTACTAGCTATACCTCCAGGGACTAGTATGAGGACAACGTTAGCTCTCATGAAAGTTTTGTCTCATGAAAATAAACAAACCCACTTTTTTGCAGTCTATTTTTCTTGCCTTCCATCAAAGTGACTTCTAATTTTAAAAGGTTGCTTTTATTTTCTTGCTTAGACCATCAGTGTATTTCCCACACATGTATCTGAGGTTCTGGGGTTGAGTGATGAGTCTGAGCTGCACATTATTTCCCCAAAGCTACAAAATGTGAAATCCAGCCCAGAGTCAGAGACACCCAGCAATATGCTGCAGTCATTCATTCCACCCAGAATGCTGGTAAGAAATCTGTTTTTTCCTTTTGTTTTCACTCTCTCTGAGTCATACTTAAATATTTTTAATTGCTGGATATTGGTATATTCAATGTATGCTTACTACTTATTATTTCAGTATTTGAAATACACACCCGTGTGTGTGTGTGTGTGTTTGTGTGTTTGACTGAGAGAGAGAGAGAGAGAGAGATGGAGAGAATGCTTATGAGAGGACAGTGGATAGAGGGGCATGGAGATTTTCACTGTGGTTTTTGCTGTGGCATCCTACATCTGGTTCTCTATTCTTGTTTGCAAGTGAAAAAACTAGAAATACTAAGTGAAAAAGCCCAAATCCCAAATTGCTGAATCATAATCAAAGTGGTAGTTTTCTTTTATCAACACTACTAAGCCCAGCCTGTTTGATCCTATGAACTCTGAACATTTCCCCAATACTGCCAAATCTCTGTTGCTTTGCCTAAGAACTGCCCCATTAGTGTTTGCTATACTCTTTGCTTGTGGTTTTCAGTCCTGAAAGAGGAGAAAGACAACAGAGGGATATGACTCAACTGCAAACTCACTCCCATGACAGCAAAAGAAATGAGAGACCAGGGTGGACCCTGCCATCTTTCCCACCAACGTGCCAGTTAAAGCTGAATAATCCTGGCTTTACTGGAGTCTGTCAAAGCATCAGGTATCAAGGGCTGACCTGGCTGTCTCCTAAATTTAGTGACTTCCAAATCTGCTGTGTGCTGGTCTGAGGAGCAGAGACCTTTGACTCTGATGGCACAACACACCCAGCTGGTGCTGTAGTTGTTCTCCAGGGACAGATGGCCACTCTCAATACGAGAGAAACAGAAAGGCTGGAGGATCGGTCCTGCCGCCTCTCTTACAACTCATTTCCCTTCATCCATAAACGTCAGCGTTCATCCCAAACTGAAGACCTGTGTGGTCTCCAAAATGGACCAAACCACCTTGTTTGGAAGCACATAAGTAATCTGATGCTTCTTGGGGTGACTGATTGCGAAATGTTGAAATTGCTGTCCTTCCCACTTCATTTCTCCACCTGTTTTATTGAGGCTGATGTCAACAATTTTGGCTAATTGCTGCTGTTTCTCACAGTCTGCTTAGATGTAGACACAAAAGTTACTCGTTACAGAGAAAGACTTTTGGTCGCATTAAGCATTGCACACATTTCAACATGTAGCTGTTGGTATTTTGTTTTTGTGCACAGTTTTTGAATGAGGAAAAAAAGAGGTTTACATCAGAATGTAGTAACCCATTTCCTTACGCAAGAACTTCAAACATCGTAGTCAAATTTCTCAAATGCTGAGTTTCAGAAAGGACAGTAAGGTTATTTTCAAGAGAATGGAACACCTGTGGAATCAAATTGCTAAAACTGCCTTAGGACACTTTAGGTAACCTTTTATGAAACTAAGACCCAAACAGGCAATGCAAAATTTAAGGGAGAAGCAGCTATTACAAAAGTCCCAGTTGCTATTTTCCTTCTTGCCTGATGGGACTCTCTTCTCTTATTCAGTATCATATCCTTTGCTTTCTATTTTCCTTCCTTTGCACATTCCCACCTCTGGCCAAAGAAGTAGGTACCCCAAACGATTGATTTAGGGGTTTTATTACAAACGTCAAAGATGCTCAATTTCTGGCTTACGGCACCCAACAGTATAGTAGAATCCAACTGTATCTCTCTCTTACCCCCTCCCTGCCACTGTTGCTCACTCAACTGAGTCTGAGAAATCTCTGCCAGAGGCTCTAAGTTTGCTGAATTACACTTTCTTGCCATACTGCAGTCTGGCAATTTGCAGAGCATAATGTGCCACACAGAGCCTCAAGCTGCTTTTCCACCAGGTTCTTTGGTCAGCAGTTGGACTAGGATGCACCTTTACTGAAAGAGAAAAATCAAATTAACCAGCTGTTTTCTGCATGCAAACTGTCCCACGATGCAAATGACAAGAGACACCTAGTAAATGTTTTTTTCAAAATTTCACACACAAAACACCTCGAATCCCCCACTCTGTTTTTTACAGTGAACAATCACCCAAACAAAACAGTCCTTGAGGCCACTCACAGCTGGGCAGCTGATCCTGCCCAATATCGTTCCTGGCGATATTTACCAACTCAGGAGTTCTGAAATACAGATGCTTGCACAGTTCATGTGTGAACCTAAGATGATTTCTGGCCTCCTGTGTGAGCGGTGACAGGGATTTTCAAATTCTGCAACTGAACCTCATATTTGTGTGTTCGGAAGACCAGCCTTATGCCAAGTATATGGCCCTGTAGCCCGTTCCCAGGTAGAATGTCAGAATACGTGTGACGATGCAGACACTTCTACCAGCCACTGGCCAGCCCTGGGAAGAGACACTGTCACCCTAGTGTGTATACATGAATATTGCAGAGGGACAGTTCAGTCTGAAATGACCACATCCAATTTGACCTCAGCTATGTTTCAATGAAATAAAATTATTCTTTAATATGTTTAAATATAGTTTTTTCCTTCCTTCCTCCCTCCCTTCCTTCCTTCTTTCCTTTCTTCCTTCCTTCCCTCTTTCAGCAAATGTTTACTAAGTATCAATCATATGTCAGGCACTGTTTTAGGTCAACGGGATGCAGTAGCGGACAACTGACAAAAATCTCTGCCCTCAGACAAGAAACAAAACTAGTAAATACATTACATATTATTCTAGAAAGTGATAAATGCTACAAAGAAAAATAAACAAGAATACAGGATACACATTAGTTATCAAAATTTGTGAACTGGCACTGAAACATTACAACAATGTTTGGCTGCACCAATTTTATAAACTTTTACAGTGCAATACGTGTTATTTTTCAGAGACAAACCAAAGTTTAATTTCTCAAGGTTCGTGCTGTTTGCTTTAGCAGCATTTAATGGTGGATCTTTTATATACGTTTGTAATAGATGAAAAATAAACCAGATTGCAAATGCTTTTTCTTCCTTTTTTTTTTTAAAGCAAACCATGTACCAAGTTTTCTGGTCCAAACTGTGTAGGATAAGTTAAATTGGGTTCTAATTACCAATATGAGTGTAGTTCTGTAAGTATAGTTATGTTGAAATAAAGTTTTAAAAAGCAAAAAAATAAAAAAAATACAGGATAGAGAGTGATGGGGAGGGAGGATGCAATTTAAAACAGGATGGCCAGGAGAGGCCTCACTGAGAAGGTTACACCTGGGCAAAGACTGGTAGGAGGTGGTGGGTGAGCCATGTTGCTATTTGGAGGGGGAGCATTGCAAGCAGAGGGGACAGCAAATGCAAAGGTCCTGAGACAGGAGCAAGGTTGGCACGTTCAGGAAATAGCAAAGATCAAGAGTGGCTAGAGCTGCGTGGACAAGAAGGAGAGGTGAGCCTCCCAAGGGCCTGGCGGGAGAGAGGAAGAACTTTGCTTTTACTCTGAGTGACGTGAGCAGCCACTGCAGGGCTCTGAACAGATGTGTGGTACGATCTGAATTACTTTTCAAAAGCATCGCTCTGACTGCTGTGTTGAGGACTGTAGGAGGGCAAGGGTGGAGGCAGGGAGGCCAGCCAGTTGGAGGCTGTTACGAAAATCCAGGGGAAGAGAAGACAGTGGCTTGGGCCGGGGTGGGAGCAGCAGAGGTGGTGAGGAGGGGCCAGATTCTGGATATCATTTCAAGGTGGAGCCCAGAGGATCAGCTGACAGGTTGGATGTGGAGTGAGAGAGAAAAAGAGGAAGTGAGCCAGGCTGGGGCCTGTGACCCTTTGCTGCAGTGCTTGTACCTGGACAAACGTCTCCTGGAGCAACAAAATACAAAGAAACTATAAGGGACTAAAAATAACTGTGTGCATGCGCGGTTGGGGCAAATTATGAACAAAATACAAGAAAAGACCAGAAAGCCCAACTGCCACTTCTGAAGAGCCGGGAGCAAAAGCAGGGTACTGCGCATGCCCCCTGCACACACCACCACCAAAGGCATGGGCAGACCACCTGAGCCACCCTTCTGGCCCGACCCCTGGACACACCCCTACCCTCACCCCATATAAGAAACAAGCTTGCCCCCCCTCAGCGAGCAAGCAAGCAAGTGAACCTGTTGTTTGTTCTCGCTGCCCCCTGCTGCAGCAGGCGCCCCAATAAAGCCTTGCCTGAATTTCTTGTCTGGCTTCTGATCAATTTCTACTGCTTAAGGAAGGCCAAGAACCCAGGTCGGTAACAGAAGGACTCCAGGATAATGGCACAGTTCGGGCCCTGAGCAACGAGAGAGATGACGCTTCCATTACGAGAGATAAAGAAGACCACGGAAGAGGCAAGAGTGAGGGGGAAGCGCAGAACTCCGTTTGGAGTGTATGAACTCTGAGTAGGTAGCTGGACATACAAACCTGGGTTCCAGGGAGAGGTGGGTGCTGGAGACACACTCCTGAGAGCTGTCATGCCCAGATGGATTTACAGCAAGAGAGTGAGTGCAGACCGAGGACAGCAGAGGCCCCAGGACTGAGCCCTGGGCCACCCCAAGCATTACGAGGTCAGGAAATTGAGAAGGAACTAGCCAAAGAGAAAGGGGAGGTAAATTTGATATCCTGGCGGCTGAGGGAAAAGATGAGCAATTGTGCCCAGGGCCGCCGACAGGTCAGGTGTGATGGGGACTGACTGAGAAAGGACCATAGGATTTAGCAGCTTTTAGGCGAGTGAGTGATCACATTGACAAGAGCAGTTTCCAAGGAGCGGCGGGCGAGACCTGATTGCAGATGCTGTAAGAGAGAATAGGAGGAGGAGAGAGCATTTGGAGCAGAGACTATTGCTAAGCTTAGGGTTAGAGACTATTATTGTTGTTAAGCTAGGACTGGAGAAGGTGGGAACGAGAGGAAAAAGCAAAAAGGGGTGGGGAGAGGTAGGGTCCAGAGAGAATGCTTTTACTTTTAAGAAGGCAAGAAAGCCACTGTGATTCCCTCTGTCCATCATAAAACCATAACCCGTGTGGTGAAGGGTATGACTCCAATTTGGGTTAATGACCGCTGATGCTTTCACGTCAATCAGAAGGCCCGCGTGCCTCCTCCCTTGGTGTCAGCAGGACGTCAAAACCGCACAAGCCTCTGCGGGTGCAGCTCCCTCCTGTAGCCCACCCCCCTCCCCCCCCACCCCCAAGCACCGCACAGCCCTAAGCCAGTTGTCCCTCCCAGTTCTCTCAGGCCATTTTCAGACCTGCTGGGGAATCTTTCCTGCTCTCTCCAGCAAGTCTCATTACGTGAGTAATAAAACTTCATATCCTGTTGATGGGCACGTGGCATCATCAGTATCAACATCAAGGCAAATTTTGGGTGAGGGAGGTCCATCTACCGCTGTGAAGTGGCTACAACGGCCTGTCAGAACTGAAAAGCACCTTCGTTGTGGCCCGTGACCTTTACCTGCTGCTTACTGCTCTTCCACATTTGTTCAGTGCTCAGAACCCAGGACCCATTCCTTGAACACATGATATTCTTTTGCGAAGCCATGCCTCTGCACACATGCTCCCTGCCACTTAAGACTTACCAAATATATTAGATTCATATCAGCAACAAAAGAGAAAAAAGCAACCCTAACAATTACTGGACACATACTGCACCAGGCACATTAACCATTGTCTCATTCAACCTGCACGATAGCCCTGTGACAAAGATATTATTATCCCCTTTTCATAGATGAGGAAACCGAAGCTAAGAGGGCTCTCACTGCTCAAGCCTACACAGCTAATAAGTAGGATTTAAACACAGGATCAGTTGCTTCTGTAGTTCATACTCCTAAACTTCATGTGATTCTGCTTCCACATATTTGTCCCCCAAGAGGATGTAACATCCTGAGAAAGGACACTGCACTCATATTTTCTAATCTCTTTGGCATCAAGAACCAAAAAGCGCTCAGCAAAGATTTATAAATAAATGAACGTGTCTGGTCTGGCCCAATCTCCCCATTATACAAGGAACGTTAAGGTAAGTTAGCTGCTCAAGTTCTCACAGCAGTTAATTGTAGGGTCAGGACAAAAAGCCAGGTCCTTGGAGGGCAGGTTCAAGCTCTTTCCACTGTGCAGCAATGGATGTGGTCAATATCCATGCTCTCCCAGGCTGCACAAGTTAACACATACACACACACTAAAAAGCATATCAAATACAGGCAGGAAATTGCTAGACAATGTACACTGTTAAAATCATCTCAGAAAGTAATTTGGCCATCTGTGTGAAGAGTTTCAAAATACTAATATCCTTTAATATTCTGTAATTCAAGAATGATAGATTCTAAGAATCTATCTTAAGGAAATGATCCTAAATGCAGAAAGGCATTCATGGCAGCATTATTTCTAATGTTAAAAATGGAATATATTGTGCATGTCCGAACCTTAGGAAATAGCTAAATAAGTATGATGCTCATGCTGCAAAAAAATAATAATAAAATAATGTTTGTGAAGAGTGCACAATAACATGGTTGTAATATACTATGTGAAAAAAGCAGGATACAAAATTATAAATGTACTATGAGTACAAATATATTTAAAAAGCCCCATGCATAGGAAATCACTGTAAGGAAATAGGCCAATGTATATATTTTCTGTATCTTTCATAATTTCTTTAATTAATTACTGTTATAATTGGAATGAGAAAAAAAAGGAAAAACTTGCCACAGAGAAACAAAACCCTTTTTCCCCCCAAGTCTGCATCAGTTTTGTTTTGTACTAGGAGGTCTTTACCTTAGAGGGAAAATTAGGTAAGTTTTAAGCATAACTAGAAACCAAATAAATCTAAAATATTAGAGTTTTCTGTGGTCTGGACCTCACAGCTATAATATATTTAAAGAAACTAAGATGTACAAAAAAAGTGGTTAAGTAATGTTATTAGACACGAAAACTCTTAACCTAGGTATTAAGAAAGGATTCACTTTCGGTGGGGCTTAATACCTGCCATTTTATGGCATCTCTTGATATGAATTAAAATCTTTTCAAAATGCAAGACAGAACACTATTTTATGTAAAAACAAGATTTAAACCTCCGAAGAGATTTTGACCTTGAAATAAAAGTTTTCAAATAAAAATACTGTTTCTGTTATATATTATTGTTTGTAAGAGTCAGGAGTTAAAAGAAGAAGGAATAAATATCAGGTTTGTATAACACAGATTTTTCTCTAAATAAATTTATTCAACCCCCCCAAAATTACATCCTAGCATGTATAATATACCTATGAGACTTTAGCTTTTGTAATATTTCAATAATGATTTGGGGTCGAGGAGCTTCTATTTTAAATAATTTAAATGTTTTCTAGTTTAATTTTTTTACTTCAGTCTTATAATAATAAAAATGAAATAGGGCTCCGTTTTTACTTTTTATCAGTAAGGAAGGTTTCCAGCCATCTCCTGAAGAGTTGTGTAAGAAACTAACACAGTAATTGACCATGCGCTATTTTGGTTGAAAATGCTTTGAGCTTATCAAACCCCTTGGTCATAGAATCGGCAAATACAACGGTGTTTGTTTGCTAAGAATTCCTTGGTAAGAGTAAAGACTCTGGAGCTAAGTTGTCCGTGTTCAAATTCCTGCTCCAACCCTTCCCAGCTGGGAGACCTCAGGCCAAGTTACTTAACCTCTCTGTGCCTCTTTCCCTCAAATATGAAATGTGGATAATAATAGTAGTGCCTCATAGACGACTAAATGTGCAATTTACGTTGTGAGTTGTAAATTGCTCAGATCCATGCCTGGCATCATTTTATATGTATATATGCATATATAATTTAATAAACTAACTTTAGCGATTATGCAGGTGATGCTTTCAAAGTAAGGCCTAATCTTAGGAAGGTGTTGACAACTGAGTTTAACTAAGACTACCTTTACTTGATGTGATATGGAGAAAAAATTCTTTTCTGATCTACCACAGTTAAAAAACGCATGGTCATTTAAATTCAAGCAGAATCAACAGAGAGCTAAGTGTAAGCTAGAAGTATACTAACCACAAATGGCAGTTCTTCAAGGCATATGGTGGAACACATAGCGGGTTGCACTGAAGATGTGTAAATGCTGCAAAAGTAGGCTTGTCTCCTGAAATATTTTAATGATATCAGAAGGAACAAAGGTAACAGGGGTGTATTTTAGGATGTGAGTCTATAAAAAACAAACAGAATGAAGGAAGAAATTGGAGCTTATATTGATCTAGGGGATTAAAATATGGCTGGTCAGCTTAGTCCTGGGCTCCAGCATGGCACTCAGGAAAGAGCCTTCAAGACTCTTGGGGAATGGGGTGATCAGCAGCAGGACAGGCTGTGAACATCTGAATGGGCTCAAAATCTTCACTCTCAGCTTCCTCACCTTGTACAATATGACTGGGTGTGGGGAGCACAGGATGCTCCTTGCTCCTGTGATGCAGCAGGCTTTTTTGGAGAGTTGTGGAGCAGATAACAGATTTATAAAAACAAACCATCAGCTACTTTCAGGAGTCACCAGGCCATCCTTGGTATATCCCCAGTAACTATTTTCAAAGACAGTTGCACTAAATCCAGCTATAATGATTTAGACTTATATTTGTTTCCAAATAGTTCTTAGACTGAACTCATAGAACAGTAAACGTATTTTATGGTGACCCACTCAGGTTTCAGACTGGTGTTTCTAAAATATCAGTTATCCCAGTTGTTTTATGATTAGAGAAGTTTGTAAAATTCCACATATATCCCCTTCTTGGAGAATTACCTTTTATATTACCATTGAGAAGTATCAGCATTTTCTAAACTTAATTGTAACCATGTATGGCCAATGAGTATCTAGAAGTACTAGTGTCTGGGACACTCATCCTCGAAACTCAGGATTGTTCTGAGGATTAAAACAGATAACCCACATTGTTTGCAGTAACCAAAACACAACAAGGGCTCACAGAGGTTACCTATGATTATCATTAGTAACAACTACTCTTTAAATAAGCTTAGCTAGTGATCCTGCTGTATCCTGAATGGTGTACATTTAAGAAGGCTGGTACTGGTTCTTCTAACTGGTCCTGAGTGACACTGTGGAGAGTGGAGATGGTTCTTTCTCTCCCACATGGCAAGTCATTCAAGGCAGCATGAGACAAAGTAAGCACAGGATGACTGGCCACAGCTGATGGCCTCAAGTGCACTGTAGGACATCGGTTCCAGGCAGGTAGGGCAGGAAGCACCACCTCTGGGCACCCATTCCAAGATGTGTACACCAGTGGAAATGGGACACAACGTGGCTGGTTCCTGTGGGTCCCTTGGAGTTGCTGTGCTGTCTCGCTGGACAGAGCCCAGGGTGTCATCTGAATCCCAGCATTCCATATCTTGACCTCTCAGCTCCCTGGTGCCAGTTAGTCTGAAGTCCCAAGATCTCTGGGCCCTGACACAAGGTCCTGGCGTCCACCCACCTTATTTTCCAAAACTCCTTGATGTATAAGAAACAGTCTCTTAGCCCCAGATGACATGTCCTAAACGATCTGAATCCACAGGAAACTGCCCACTTGCCTGTTGCCCTGAGTCCTTCCAGAAAATCGTTGCACTCTGGCAAAAGCACAAAAACTGGCTGCCAAGATCCTAAGGAGAAAGAGTGCGTTTGTGGGGCAGGTGGAAACTTGGGGGGGGGGGTGTCACTGCTCTCGGAACGCTTGCTCGGTCGTCGGCTGTTACTCCGGGCTCAACTCCTTGGCCCTGGCTTCCTAACATGGGTTCTGTTGCTGTGCTAAGAAGGCCTCCTGCTACTGCTCCAACGGAAATCTGGTGCCAAGGGCTCTTCTCTCAAAATTGGCATCTTCCAAGGTGAGCACTGAATTCAGGAAAAGGGGGGGAGGTTTTCCTGCCACCATGTTGCCTGCACATTCCAGGCATGAGGGGGTGTTGGCGATCCAATTCTTCCCTCACAAAAAGCGAATAATACCTGTCAAGAAAAATGAGGCTCAAAGGGTGATGAAATGAGTTAAGGTAAGATTTCCTTCTGTTGGGTTCTAGGGTTCAGTTTCTAAGAATTAGGGGTGTGGTGTTTTAACAATGGCTGCAAAACTATCAAAAACAAAACAGTCCTGCAAAAACATTCCTCTTATCAAGATATGGGGTGGATGTCCTCTCCCAGGAAAGCTGGATGGACTTGTGTTTACTTCAACCAGTAGAATATATGATGGCAACATGACATGATTCCCAAGGCTGGGTCATAAAAGGCAATGCAGCTTCTGCCTTGTCCATGGAAACCCATACACTGGAGCTGTGAGCTGTCTTAGAAGAAGTTCAACTATACTGAGGCTGCCAAGTTTGGGGGAAACACATTTCATGGAGAGGACTCATGTAGACACTGATTTACACTCCTGCTAAGTTCAGTGCTCAAGTCATCCCACGTCAGGGGCCACATATGTGAACAAAGGAGTTTCCCAATGATTCCAGTCCCCAGCCATCACATTCCCCCAGCCTTTGCACCTTCCCAAATGTGGCCCCAGACAGCACGGAGCAGAGGAAGTTATCCCCACTATACCCTGTCCTAGTCCTGATCCACTGAACCTGTAACTGTAATACAACAGATATTTTACACGACTAAGTTTTGAAATGGTTTGTTTCTCAGCAATAGTATCCAAAACAAGGTTTTAGCAACATGGCCTGTGAAAGTCCCTTCCACTCTCAAAGTAAAAAAGCTAATGGCCCTGGGGACCAAGCGCATCTGTTTATTCAGGTTTATGCCAAATCGGCAAGTCCTCTTTAAAGGATTAATTCTCAGCAGTGTTATGGTGGTAGATTTTATTCAGAATGCATTTGTATTTTAGTTTCTCTGCACAAACAAAACATATGTGAAACAATGGCTATATTTTTTCCATTATAAGAAAAACAGTATACCAAGGACTGTATTAAAATAGGTTAAATGAACAGGGATTCATAGACCCAACTATTTTAGTGTTTATGAAAATTAAGGTATTTATGCTGTAGGGCAATAGAAATATATAATTACAATTTATTATGTCAGACACTGCTCTAGACACTTTACATTCCCTCTCTCCCATCCAACCATCCAGCCATCCATTCACCCACCCAACCAATCAACCAACCAATGGACCAACAAACCAAACAATCAACCAACATCAAGTGAACATCTCCTAAGTGTAAGGCACTGTGCTAGGATCTGAGCATCAAAATGCAAATAAAATCCAGTACGTGTTCTCACTTCAGGCAGTTCATAGACTAGGAGACGTGTTTATAGCCCAGGAAGTGTGACACGTGCAGTGCCTTGCTGCTCATCACTGATGTATTTTATACCTGAAATTCTCTCTTTCTCTAGGCCTATTGCTTAGTCTTGACTAATGTCCATACTTGGCATTGTCCTGAGAATACAAACCTATATTGCCTGAAAATAAATTTTTGTGCTCAGTATATAACTTAAGCTTCGAGTTTATATATCTCTCTATGCATAGAGTCCCAGGAAGGTGGGGTCACACTGTAAACTTGGATCTCCCCAGGATATACTCCAACCCACCCAACATCATCCTTCTTTGTTCACCTTGCTAACTCCTATTCATCCTTCCAACAGTCCCTGGCTTCCCATCACTTTCTGCAGGAAGCTTTTCTTTGTGTCTGTTTTAGCTCAAATGATTCTTTTTTTAAAAAAATTTTATTTATTTTATTTTATTTTTGGCTGCATTGGGTCTTCGTTGCTGCTTGCGGGCTTTCTCTAGTGGTCCAGTGGTTAGGACTCTGCGCTTCCACTGCTGGAGACATGGGTTCGATCCCTGGTTGGGGAACTAAGATCCCGAAAGCCGTGAGGCACAGCCAAAAAAAAAAAAAAAAAAAAAGATTACACTTATCAAGACACCGTGCTTTGTACTTTGCATGCATTACTTCATTTTATCCTCAAAACAACCCCATGCAGTAGATACTGAGATGGAAAAACTGAGGCTCGGGTGGATAAATAATTTGCTCAGTTCCACAGCTAATAAGGGACATAGCTAGTTTTTGAGGCCAAGATTTGTATGGCTCATGAGCCCATGTCTTTAACCTTTACATGATTTTTGCACTTTTCATAAAAAATTAGCCGCTTTAAAGTTTGTGTACCTCTTCAGTATTGATGGGATGAGCCTCTAGGATCTTTGTTTCTTCCCACTCTTCCCTCATGACCTGTGGCCTTATCAAATCATCCTCTCTCACATGTGAACACAGTGATACCTGTCAATCACCCTGTCTGAGGAGCATCTTGGAAGCAGGAAGCCACAGAACATAAAGATCAGACAGCTTACACTTACATTACAAGACAGCTTTGCACCTTTGGAACAGGTACTTGCCAGGAACGGCACCCCACTCCCCAAACTGGGTTAAGCTAGACAATGCATACTGTATGGTCCACAGGGCACTGCACATAACAGGTGCGCAATAAATATTGGCTGGATCTGAACTTGTCCCTTACAAAAGGGTGATGGGTCCCCTAGAGGAAGTGGAGCCTGTTCTGAGAGAGTTGTTCGGAGAGTGTGTAGGGCATGGACCATAGGAACTACCTGGCTAATAATTCAGTGGTTCCCAAAGTTTGTTACACGTTAGAATTGCCTGGGGAGCTTTAAAAATCCAGATGTCTACTTGCTACCTCACGTCAATTAGTTGTTGTTTTTTTTTTTTTCTTGTTTTGCGGTACGCGGGCCTCTCACTGCTGTGGCCTCTCCTGTTGCGGAGCACAGGCTCCGGACGCGCAGGCTCAGCGGGCGTGGCTCACGGGCCCAGCCGCTCCGCGGCATGTGGGATCTTCCTGGACCGGGGCACGAACCCGTGTCCCCTGCATCGGCAGGCGGACTCTCAACCACTGCGCCACCAGGGAAGCCCTACCTCAGGTTAATTAAATCAGAATGTCTGGGGGCGGAAGCCAGGCATCAATATTTTTTAAAGATACCCAGGTGATTCCAATGTGCATGTGCTAAATAAAAAAGTTTTTCTTCAAAAGAACACTAAGGGTCACAGTGAGATTGTGGCTGCTGGTTTGGAAGAGGGGAAGCTGTGCTTTGCCTTAGTGACTGAGAGGGAGGAGGTGGAGGACAGATGTTGACATGTGGATGCAAATTTGATTGGTTGATTGTATTTTTTAAAATTAATTAATTTATTTTTGGCGGCGTTGGGTCTTCGTTGCTGCGCGCGGGCTTTCTCTAGCTGCGGCGAGCGGGGGCTACTTGTCAGGGTGCGCGGGCTTCTCATTGCGGTGGCTTCTCTTGTTGCAGAGCACGGGCTCTAGGAAAATAGGCTTCAGTAGTTGTGGCACGTGGGCTCATTAGTTGTGGCACGCGGGCTCATTAGTTAGGGCACGCGGTCTCAGTAGTTGTGGCATGCAGGCTCAGTAGTTGTGGCACGTGGGCTCAGTAGTTGTGACTCACGGGCTCTAGAGCACAGGCTCAGTAGTTGTGGCACACAGGCTTAGTTGCTCCGCGGCACGTGGGATCTTCCAGGATCAGGGCTCGACCCCATGTCCCCTGCACTGGCAGGCACAGGATTCTTAACCACTGCGCCACCAGGGAAGCCCAGTTGATCGCACTTTATGTGCTGATGGCTCCTCTCTCTCCTCCTCCACTTTCCTCTCCTCCTGGCCTCTTCCTCTTGCTGCTGCCTCATTGGCTGCCTGGTTTCTACTGGTAGCAGTAAAAATCTAAGGGCTTTCGAATGCAGGATATACAAGCTTCTAGAGGCTTCTCCCATGCCACTTGTGAATTTGCCGGAGCTTTGTTCTTGCTTTTCTGGATATCTGGGAGCTTGGCATGCAGGCAGGGGATGAGGGGTGAGATGGAGCCCTCCTGGGCTGCAGGCTGATGTCACACCTGGCCAGTGGGTGTGCACAGCTGTCCCAGCAGAGGCTCCCACCTGTTGCTGTGGGCTGCTTTGTGAGGTTGGGTTAGCTCCTGCAATTGGCTTATTGACCTCAGAAAGGAATTCTTTGTTCCCTCTCCCACTGCACACGTAACCAGATGTTTTATTGTGTCCTGAGGCAACTGGGGCCTCTCTGGCTGGTCCATGGAGGTCTCACCTAATGAAGAACTTGGAAGGGGAGATGAACTGGACACCTTTGATCTGTGTGGGGAGAAGGATTAGCCAGGATAACCTCACCCTGATTTCTCTAGGGCTACCTTCCCCTTTCAATGGAAAAAAAAAAAAGGAAATTCCAAATTACATGGGAAACCAGAGAAAGGGAAGTATCGTGAGAGAAAGAGAGTTCGTGCCACACGAAAAAGAAGTGAGGATTAAAACACATGAGGAAAATAGTATGACCGTTCTTCCCAAAACCCTGAAAGTCTCTGAAAAGACATTTGAGAATAAATTTTTAAAATAATTAAAATGTGTGGATGTGAGCCCTTCACAGCCTTCAGAGGGAGAGATTGTGACCCCTGATCTACCACGTTCCTGGCAAGGAGCGTGGCTATGGGAGAGACCGAAGGATTCCTGAGAAAACTTGAGACTACATGAAAGGGAACAAGAAACTGGTCTCTCCTAGTTTAGTGTAACTTAATTCAAAACCAGGGGAGACTTTTTGTGAAAGAATCACTGTCAAATTCAAGGTAACAGAGTTCTTAACTGGTTGAATTTCACAAATGTGTTTTCTGGGCATTACATCTGTCCATTCCTGAATTCTGATATTTCGTCACGCCCTTGGATCATTACCCAAAGCACTTTGCAGATGAGATAGGCAAAGGCAATGTCTTATCTTCTTGGGTGTATTTGCCATACTAAAAGCGCATCCTTTCACATATCCAAGTGATTGAGAGAAACTAAGAATTTTGATAGGGGACATTTGATAAATATTTTGATTTGATTAAAAATTCTCCTGCTCATTACTCATGCACTTGTTTTTCTGGGTGTTTCATTTTTTTGTCCTGACTGCTGTGATCTTGGCTAAATAATCTGATGTATTTGGGCCTTGGTTTTATCTCTTCCAAAATGAAGGCTCAGCCAGGACCACTTTCCACCTGCAAATGTTCAATAAACATTAACTCCAGGCCCTAGGAGTACAGAGCCCTTGAGAAGTCAGAAGTTGGGGATGGCAGGGGGCTTCCCTGGTGGTGCAGTGGTTGAGAATCTGCCTGCCAATGCAGGGGACACAGGTTCGAGCCCTGGTCTGGGAAGATCCGCGGGCAACTGGGCCCGTGAGCCACAACTACTGAGCCTGTGCGTCTGGATCCTGTGCTCCGCAATGGGAGAGGCCGCGACAGTGAGAGGCCTGCGCACCGTGATGAAGAGTGGCCCCCACTCGCCGCAACTAGAGAAAACCCTAGCACAGAAACGAAGACCCAGCACAGCGAAAAATAAATTAATTAAAAAAAAAAAAGAAGTTGGGGATGGCAGAGACAACTAACAAGGATAATTATATAATATTGGAGTCATGGGAGAACAGAGATGGGACAGCTAACATTCGAATTCTAGGTCTATTTGTGATGGGTGTGTGGGTGTGTTATACAAACAGCTCCAGTGGTATTCCCTTAGTAAACCAATTATTTAGTTGTGTAACTTGCCCCATAGTTTAGAAACTCCAATAGAACCAATACATACCACTATTTCTAGAATCTTCACCATCTGAAAATAAATGGAGACTTATGCTTCAATTATACAACAAACACCCCTAATCACAAATCATTGTATCTGCATTCCATTGGGAAAGGTTGAAATTAAGCACCAACGAAAAAATTATTCACTGATTTTGTGACATATAATAACAGGGACCTGGGCTCTGAAAGGTTAATAACGGATCTATGAATATAAGGCATTAACATTGTTAAAAAAAAAAAAAGTGGGCAACTGAAATTGCGGCACTGCTACTATTTGTAAACTTTAGGTAGAGCAATGTATAAGATTTTAAAAATATGTGCTAATTGATAAACAGAAGCTGTGAGTCATGGACAAGCATTGCATGAGAATAACTCCAGCACTGAGCAAAAGGCTGGGTCCCCAGCACAGCTGCACCATTCATTAACATCAGGGTGTCAGGCTCGCTGGGCCACCCAAGGCCACCCAGCTGACTTCCCAAGTAGTGAATTGGAACCGCACACTGCCATGTCAGGATGTCCAAGCACTTCAAAAGCTGCCCCTTTCAACACTTGGTTTCTCCTTATAATTACTTCTTGTGTTTCCCTCCGGATACTCATTTAAATGCTAAATAAAGGGAGAGAGTTCTCCTAGGCAAGAGACTCTTGGTTGTAACCTGGAGCTACCTCAGAGTGAAAATTAAAATCAATTACACACCATGTGGGTATAATTATAGTCACTTAATGAGAGGGAATATAAAACAATCGTCTTCTGGGAGATGACTGTACTCTGTGAGGTGAATGAGTGTGACATGCACTGCTTGGCACTTGTCAGACATTTTCTAGGGCTCAGTTCTGAGATGGGCTCAGGTGGGGGTCTGGAGGGGTGTGAGGTGCCTGGAGAAGGGCTCGGAGGCTGAAGATGTTGGTAACCAGATCTCTCCAAGGAGGTGACAGCCCTGTTGTGGCTCAGCCTTGAAGACAGAGGCAGCTGCTGGTGCCGTGCATGTGGCAGCCTGGGTGGTGGGTGCAGGACTTGACCAGAGGACACTGCTATTGCTGAGGCTGGGGTAGGAGGGCCTGAAGGAGGCACAGGCCAGCCTGGGAAGTGCTCTGACAGTGGCACTGGCTACAGTCGCAGCTTTGCTGGAGGTCTCTGAGCCTAGGGTCATGGCTCATGTTCTTGAGTCAGACCATAGCTAGTATCAGGATCCCACGTGGCTATTCCACAGCCCAGAATAATCAAATAACGGACTAGAATTGGAAATATTCAGGTGTGTCCTTAACATGCCAAAATTCTGCCAAATATTCTGAAACAAGAAGTACAAGAGGTCTGCCAGCATTTCTGCTATGTGACCGTGGCCCGAGTGAGTCAGGCAGGGTTCCTGGTGGACTCCCTTAGGACCTTCCAGCTCCCTGTGATTTTGGGGAAACACTGCAGGCAGCAGATCATCCTCTACAGCCCGGTGGGTACACTGGACTTGAGTCCGTACCCTCCTCCTGGCTCTTATCTTGTCTGCATTCCTGGAACCATCTGACCAGTGCTTCGCAAAAGTGTTGGGCAGGCCATCTGAGCAGAATATCTCCAGGAATGCTTGTAAAAACACAGATTTCTGCCCTGCCACCCTTAAAAATGGGAATAAGGGTGAAGGAAGGGAGGTAGAAATCTACCTTTTAAAAAAGTATGCCTTGGTGACTTTCCTACACAGTACGGCTGAGACTTGTTGCCCTGGGGCGTACACAGTCACCTGGTTAACTCAGAGCATGATGGGCACAGGGAGACTTCACCCTCTCTCTTTGGTGTCAATCATGGGCTAGGTCAGGCACTACGGTGGGTTCAGGAAACTAAAAATGAGTAAGACATGGGCCTTGACTTCCAGGGGCAAATATTCGGTCTGGTTGAGGAGACATACGCTGAACAATCACAAAACACTGTGATATGAGCCGTAGTAAAGGTAGAAGCAACAGGGTTGAAGAAGCAATAAATTTAGAGGCGGGAAAGGGAGGTACTCCCATCAAGGTCAGATCAAGGTCAGAAAAGTCTTCAAACAAGAAATGACATTGGGGGCTTCCCTGGTGGCGCAGTGGTTGAGAGTCTGCCTGCCGATGCAGGGGACGCGGGTTCGTGCCCCGGTCCGGGAAGATCCCACATGCCGCGGAGCGGCTGGGCCCGTGAGCCATGGCCGCTGAGCCTGTGCGTCCGGAGCCTGCGCTCCGCAACGGGAGAGGCCACAACAGTGAGAGGCCCGCGTACCGCAAAAAAACAAAAAAAAAGAAAAAAAAAAGAAAAAAAAAAGAAATGACACTGGGATGGGCCTTGAAGGAAGAGCAAGAATTTGTTAGGGTGAGAAAGAAGAAAAAGGCTCTTAAATTGTACGACCAAAGAGAGTCACACAAGCTTGAAATATATTTGGGGACAAGTCTGGCTTGGTCCCCAATCAGTCGTGATTACGGTAGAGTTATTATTCGTTTTGACTCTACCCTGAGACTTGTAGAATGCACTCATTCTCCCCAAAGACTCTTCTCAGCTACCTCAAAGTTTGGTTGAGATGGGAAAATGCTTTGTGGTCTGGTTCTGAACACATGGCTGCCGTTGCTGTTCTTAATGTGGGGTGAGCTGGGAAGTTGGCAGCAAAAGGCCAGGGAGCCCATGCAAACTGGTTCCCATGGGGGTTGGGGGTGAACCACAGTCCTCAGATAAGGTGCCAGCTTATCCTCTGCTCTCCCAGGGCGAAATGCATTGTTTGGATCAAATAGCTATCAAGTAACACCTGACACCCCTCTGCACCCTCTGTTCCCTGCCACTTGTTCACCACAGGCATGGTTTAGCTGAATGTTGACCTTTTAAAAACAATACTCGTAAGACGGATGTCAGAAAGTGGACTAGGAACAATGGTACACATTCAAAACCTGGAATCCCACAGTTCCTGCAGTGGTGGGGAAAACCACACACATACATTAAATAGGAAGTCAGGAAACTCGGGTTCTGGTTCTGATTTTGTCACCAGTCAGCTGGGTGACTTCGGGCGCATCTTTTACATTTCTAAGAGTCTTCAACTGTCAAGTGACTAGATAATCTCCGGGACCCCATCTAGCTTTAAATGTATGATTCTGCCAGATTATTTTTCAAAACTGCAGTATCTGGTTGGCATTACTATTATTATTACTACTACTAATTCTGCATTATTAGCAAATTGGGAATTTGTACAAGGCAATCCTGGGACATTAGGAGGTAAATCATTATCTTCCTGCTTATTATAATGTCAAATTATAGCATTATTTTAATATTTTTAGTGGTGTGCAGGGATTGGCTTAAAACGTGTGCATCTCTTCCTAGCTCAGTTCAGTGACATCACACTGGTAGCTTGAAATCAGCCATGGTAGGGGTATTTACACCATGGAAACAGGCAAATATCACTATTCCCTCCCTCTCCCAGAGGGAAAACATTCCCAGTTGCTAGACATTTAATCAGCATATCACAGGTTATGATTTTTAAAAAGGATCCATAAAATTACTTTTTAGGGATCAAATAATAATTTAAGTGACTGTTTGGATCGTGATTTTCAAAGTTTTTAAAAGCTGGTTGTTTAAAAAAAAATGCACTGAAGTGTTTTTTTAAATCAGAATTGTTGGCATATAATTTACCTATGGTAAAATTCCCTCATTTTAAGCATACAGTTCTATGAGTATTGACAAATGTACAGAGTCTTGCATCCATCACTGTATGGTAGGACTGCAATGCCCTGGTCCCTCTGAAGTTAAGCATGGCCATGTGACTTGCGTTGGCCAATGAGATGGAAATAGTGATAGGTGTCACTTTCAGGTAGAAGGCTGAAGAAGCAGGTCACAGAGAAAGGACAGTACTGGGCAAATACTGTGATGGGTATGTAACGTGGGTAAGAAATACATGTTTGATGCCTTAAGCCACTGACCTTTGGGGGTTGTTCGTTAATGCAACCTAACCTAGACCATCCCCACTGACACACCTATGATTACCACTGAATGACAAAGCAGATGGATTAATTTGCTAAAATGTGCTGCAAATAAAAATCTATCTCCCTTAGCATACTGTTCAAGGCCGTTCACACAAAAAATTTCAAATTACCTCTCCAGTTTCATTTCCAGAACTTCCCTTCCTATATTCTAGCCATATTGTGTATTTGAAATCCTTTAAACATATAACTACCACTACTACTGCTCCTATTACTATTTATTGAGTACCTACTATGTGCCACATACTGTTCTAAACACTTCACAGGTATCAGCTCATCTGAGGCACCACATCTTTCTCCCTGTTTACTATGCACGTCCCTCTTTCTTTCTCCTACAATAGCCTACTTACTCTTTATGATACAGTTCAAATATCATCTCTTTTTTGAAATGTCCCTGACCTTGTCTCTGATAAAATTAATTGCTCCAAAAAATAAAAAAATAAATAAAAAGAAAAAAAAGAATTTGTCCATTTGGGCTTCCCTGGTGGCGCAGTGCTTGAGAGTCCGCCTGCCGATGCAGGGGACACGGGTCCGTGCCCCGGTCTGGGAAGATCCCACATGACGCGGAGCGGCTGGGCCCGTGAGCCATGGTCGCTGAGCCTGCGCGTCCGGAGCCTGTGCTCCGCAACGGGAGAGGCCATAACAGTGAGAGGCCCGCGTACTGCCAAAAAAAAAAAAAAAAAAAAAAAAATTAATTGCTCCGCTACTAAGCTTTCCTGAGGATTTGGTGTAAAACTGATATTGTGTTATTATTATTTGTCTACTGTGGTTCCCCCCACCCTGTTCCCTCAAGTGGACTATGTACTTGCTGTGGCACTTATATAGGGTGGGATTTCAGGCCAGAGAGGAAAGGATGAGCCAGGGCAGCATTTTGGGTGGGTAAGGTCTCAACATCAATCACGAAAAAGAAAAAACAAGGCTGGTTAAAGGAATCAACTGAACTGCATTTTAAACTAAGAAGTTCAAGTGAATCTTTGTAGAGATTCCTCTTTAAATAGTAAAATTGTAGAAAATTGTAGAGAATCCTCTTTAAATAGTTTATTAATCGATGGATCTGGAGTTAGCCTAGGTGGACCCTGATCTCTCTATCAATTCTCAAGCCACCAGCAAAAACCCCCATGTGACCTAGTTAGAGTTTAGCACTGGGGTTAGCATGGTGTCCTTGGTGCTCCTGTGACAGAAGGCGCAGGAGTGTCTGAAAATACCTCTAGGCGCTCAGCCTACGTGATTTGGTTAAAGAGCCATGGGGGCGGATCCTAACTCCCTCTCCGAGCTGCAGAGGCTGTGCCCAAGGTCCCCTTACCACAGGACAGCTGTGTCCTCCTTCCAGGGTACCATTACTTGGGTTCCAAGGTCCCCAGGTGCTGAGAGCTTGATAAGTGCTGTAAATGCTGGCACCCAAATCCAGACTGCCTGGTGCCAGAGTAGTTTCATTATCTTCCCACTAACAAAACTGCTCTCACACTTGCCCCAGGAAAAGGGAAGTAAACAGGGATGGGGGTGGCTTCTTCCCCTGAAACACAAACCCATCTAGAAGAGCCTATAGCCTCAGCAGCACTTTCCATCTTCTCTTATCTGGCTGACCCTGGCTTTGGAAATTTCTTCTTTTTCTCAATAAAGCCTATTCCAAGGCCTAGCTCATATTGTTTGATGTTGTGGAATTCACCCCTAACCTCGGTGGATGGCAGGTGGCAACTCAGAATGGACACATCCTGCAAAACCAGTGCCCTCCAAAACTTGAATAATAGTGTCAATAACCAGCTAGCATTTTATAATTTGCAAAGCATGTTCAGAAGCATCAGGTCGTCATCCCATCATAATAATCATGGGAGACAGAGATAGCTTTATTATCCCTATCTTATAGGTGAGGAAACTGAGGCTGAGAGGGCATGAAGCATTTCTGCAGGTCACGCAACAAGTAAGCAGGGAACTTGGGACAAAAACCAAGGTTTTCTGACTTCACATCACGCCATTCTCAGTCTCTGGTGACTCACGGAATATGACTCCTGGTGCCATCGACTCTTTCACCCTTCCTACAAAATGTTTTATGGTATTGACAATTCAGCTTTATATCAAATTACATTTACACAATAGAGCATTCACCTGCCAACCATGGCCAGTCTTGCAGAGAAAGGGGAAATATATTTCTCCCTCAACAAAGACTGGACAAATAATGAACACTTTCAGAAAAAATCTAAGAAAAAGTCAGTAGTGTAGGTTTCTGTGTGCCACCTGATCTGGCTGATGAAACTTCAGCCACCATAGAGGCACACACTCATTTCCAAAGATAAAGGAAGCAGGAGATAATAGTATAGTAGGTGTAGTGCAGGTGTGGTGCAGGTACGTTGCAGGTGTACTACAGAGTAGGACCTCAGTGAGACAAATGAGGTGCAAAATTTAAGGGGCACTCACTCTCAGGTGCTGACCCTGTATTGGCACAATCCTGAGAGTGAGCACTTCCCTACATTTTAGGCTCTCAGCTCCTCCCTTGCTTCACCCACATCCCAGCCTTGGTATACCAAGTCTCCTCATCCCAGAGCGAATGGTCTGTCAAATCCTCAGACGCAATAATGAAGCCTGTATCACCAGAAGGAGATTGGAAGCAAACTAGGGATAAAATGCAGTTAAAGCCAAGTAGTCTTACCCAGACAGGACTGGCTGCATAACTTGCAGGGCCCAGTGCAGAATGAAAAGGTGTGCTTCTTTTTCAAAAATTATTAAGAATCTCAAGAAGGTGACGGCTGAGCGTTAAATCAAGCAAGGGCTTTCCAAGCATCAGGCTCTGTGAGGCTTCATGCTCGTGAAGCTGGCCCTGTGCCCAGGCATGTCCTAACTGTCCTGCTATCCTCCATCAGAGGGGTGGCCCTCATACCATCCTCCGTTAGCCAGGTTCAGGTTTAGAAGCATGCTCCCAGTCACCAAGGAGATGACCTTTAGGAAGTCCATGGAGATGTTTCATCAGCGGCCACTGAAATAGCACGGGATGGGATTCAGAAGTTAGGATCCTGGGTTTGGGCCTGTCTCAGATGCTAATTAGGTCATAATCACAGAATGGCTTTACCCTCTGGTTTCCTTGTTTGGGTTGGCTTATAACTTTGAAACTTTAGGCTATGGAGTCCTAATGGTTCATGGTTACTCTGTGTGGTTGGAGAATTATCTTTATTTGGAATAAATACACCCCCTTCCAAGTATCTGTCTCTTTTTTGTATCTATGGCCATTTTAAAAGGAGGTAAATATTGGTGCAGCCACTATGGAAAACAGTATAGAGGTTCCTTAAAAAACTAAAAATAGGGTTACCATATGATCCAGCAATCCCACTCCTGGGCACATAGCCAGAAAAAACTAAAACACTAAGTTGAAAAGATATATGAACCCCTATGTTCATAGCAGCACTATTTTCAATAGCCAAGACATGGAAGCAATCTAAGTGTCCATCAATAAATGAAAGGATAAAGAATATGTGGTATATATATATACAACAAATATATATATATTATATATATATATTACATATATACAATAAATATATATATTATATATATATATATTATATATATATATATAGAGAGAGAGAGAGAGAGAGAGAACGTTACTCAGCCATAAAAAAGAATGATATAATGCCATTTACAGCAATGTGGATGGACCTAGAGATTACCATACTAAGTGAAATAAGTCAGAGAAAAACAAATACCATATGATATCACTTATAAATGGAATTTAAAAAACAGTACAAATGAACTTATTTACAAAACAGAAACAGACTCACAGACATAGAAAACAAACTAACAAACTTATGGTTACCAAAGAGGAAGTGGGGGAGAGATAAATTTGGAGTATGGGATTAACAGATGCACACTACCATATATAAAAGAAACAACAAAGATTTACTGTATAGCACAGGCAACTATACTCAATATCTTACAATAAACTATAATGGAGGAGGGCAGAGTCAAGACGGTGGACTAGGAGGACACGGAATTTATGTCTCCGCACAACTAGAGCACCTACCAGGCACCAGTGGGGGACCACAGACACTTAAGGGGATGGGAGGAAACCCCAGTGACTGGCTTGCGGGATCTTGCTTCCCAGGCCAGAGGTCAGGTCCGAGCTCCTGTGGTGGGAGCTCTAAGTCCAAATCGCTGGACTAACAGAGAACCTCAGACCCCAGGGAATATTAATCAGAGTGAGGCCTCCCAGATGTCCTAATCTCAGCCCAAGACCCAGCTCTATCCAACTGCCTACAAACTCCAGAGCTGGATGCCTCAGGCCAAACAACCAGTAAAATAGTTTTTTTTGATACTGCCCCACCCATCAAAAAAAAAAAAAATGAAACGACAAAACAATATGTTACACAGACCTACTAGAGAATGGACTTGAGGATATGGAGAGGGGGAGGGGTAAGCTGTGATAAAGTGAGAGAGTGGCGTGGACATATGTACACTACCAAATGTAAAATAGATAGCTAGTGGGAAGCAGCCGCATAGCACAGGGAGATCAGCTCGGTGCTTTGTGACCACCTGGATGGGTGGGATAGGGAGGGTGGGAGGGAGGGAGACGCAAGAGGGAGGAGATGTGGAAACATATGTATATGTAGGGTTGACTCGCTTTGTTGTGGGGCAGAAGCTAGCACACCATTGTGGAGCAGCTGTACTCCAATAAAGATGTAAAAAAGAAAAAAAAATATGTTACAGACGAAGGAGCAAGGTAAAAACCTACAAGACCAAATAAATGAAGACGAAATAGGCAACTTACCTGAAAAAGAATTCAGAGTAATGAGAGTAAAGATGATCCAAAATCTCAGAAACAGAATGGAGAAAATACAAGAAACATTTAACAAGGATCTAGAAGAACTAAAGAGCAAACAAACAGTGATAAGCAACACAATAAATGAAATTTAAAATACTCTAGGGACTTCTCTGGTGGTCCAGTGGTTAAGATTCCACACTCCCAACACAGGGGGCCTCGGTTCGATCCCTGGTCAGGGAACTAGATCCCACATGCCACAACTAAGAGTTCATATGCTGCAACAAAAGAGCTCACATGCTGCAATGAAGATCTGATGCGGCCAAATAAATAAATATTAAAAAAATAATAATAAATTAAAAAAAATACTCTAGAAGGAATCAGTAGCAGAATAACTGAAGCAGAAGAATAGATAAGTGAGCTGGAAGATAAAATTGTGGAACTAACTGCCAGGGAGCAGAATAAAGAAAAAAGAATGAAAAGAATTGAAGACAGTCTCAGAGACCTCTGGGACAACATTAAAAGCACCAACATTTGAATTATAGGGGTTCCAGAAGAAGAAGAGAATAAGAAAGGGTCTAAGAATATATTTGAAGAGATTATAGTTGAAAACTTCCCTAACATGGGAAAGGAAAGAGTCAGTCAAGTCCAGAAAGCGCAGAGAGTCCCATAAAGGATGAATCCAAAGAGAAACACGCCAAGACACATATTAATCAAACTATCAAAAATTAAATACAAAGAAAAAATATTAAAAGCAGCAAGGGAAAAGCAACAGATAACATACAAGGGAATCCCCATAAGGTTAACTGCTGATCTTTCAGCAGAAACTCTGCAAGCCAGAAGGGAGTGGCAGGACATATTTAAAGTGATGAAAGGTAAAAACCTACAACGAAGATTACTCTACCCAGCAAGGATCTCATTCAGATTCGACAGAGAAATTAAAACCTTTACAGACAAGCAAAAACTAAGAGAATTCAGCATCACCAAACAAGCTTTACAACAAATGCTAAAGGAACTTCTCTAGTCAGGAAACACAAGAGAAGGAAAAGACCTACAATAACAAACCCAAAACAATTAAGAAAACAGTAATAGGAACATACATATTGATAACTACCTTAAATGTAAATGGATTAAATGCTCCAACCAAAAGACACAGACAAGCTGGATGGATACAAAAACAAGACCCATATATATGCTGTCTACAAGAGACCCACTTCAGACAAAAAGATATTCCATGCAAATGGAAATCAAAAGAAAGCTGGAGTAGCAATTCTCATATCAGACAAAATGGACTTTACAATAAAGACTATTACAAGGGACAAAGAAGAACACTACATAATGATCAAGGGATCAATCCAAGAAGAAGATATAACAACTGTAAATATTTATGCACCCAACATAGGCGCACCTCAATACATAAGCCAAATGCTATCAGCCATAAAAGGGGAAATCGACAGTAACACAATCATAGTAGGGGACTTTAACACCCCACTTTCACCAATGCACAGATCATCCAAAATGAAAATAAATAAGGAAACTCAAGCTTTAAATGACACATTAAACAAGATGGACTTAATTGATATTTATAGGACATTCCTTCCAAAAACAGCAGAACACACTTTCTTCTCAAGTGCTCATGGAACATCCTCCAGGATAGACTGTATCTTGGGTCACAAATCAAGCCTTGGTAAATTTAAGAAAACTGAAATTGTGGGCTTCCCTGGTGGCGCAGTGGTTGAGAGTCCGCCTGCCAATGCAGGGGACACGGTTCGTGCCCCGTTCCGGGAAGATCCCACATGCCATGGAGTGGCTAGGCCCGTGAGCCATGGCCACTGAGCCTGCGCGTATGGAGCCTGTGTTCCACAACGGGAGAGGCCACAACAGTGAGAGGCCCGCATACCGCAAAAAGAAAAAAAAAAAAAAAAGAAAATTGAAATCGTATCAAGTATCTTTTCTGACCACAATGCTATGAGACTAGATATCAATTACAGGAAAAAAACTGTACAAAATACAAACACATGGAGGCTAAACAATACACTACTAAATAACCAAGAGATCACTGAAGAAATCAAAGATAAAATCAAAAAATACCTAGAAACAAATGACAATGAAAACACGACAACCCAAAACCTATGGGTTGCAGCAAAAGTCGTTCTAAGAGGCAAGTTTATAGCAATACAATCCTACCTCAAGAAATATCTCAAATAAACAACCTAACCTTACAACTAAAGCAATTAGAGAAAATAAAACAAAAAACCCCCAAAATTAGCAGAAGGAAAGAAATCATAAAGATCAGATCAGAAATAAATGAAAAAGAAAAGAAGGAAATAATAGCAAAGATCAATAAAACTAAAAGCTGGTTCTTTGAGAAGATAAACAAAATTGACAAACCACTAGCCAGACTGATCAGGAAAAAAATGGGAGAAGACTCAAATCAACAGAATTAGAAATGAAAAAGGAGAAGTAACAACTGACACTGCAGAAATACAAAGGATCATGAGAGATTACGACAAGCAACTATATGATAAAAGGGACAACCTGGAAGAAATGGACAAATTCTTAGAAAAGTACAACCTTCTGAGACTGAACCAGGAAGAAATAGAAAATATAAACAGACCAATCACAAGCACTGTTATTTAAACTGTGATTAAAAATCTTCCAACAAACAAAAGCCCAGGACCAGACGGCTTCACAGGCGAATTCTATCAAACATTTAGAGAAGAGCTAACACCTATCTTTGTCAAACTCTTCCAAAATATAGCAGAGGGAGGAATACTCCCAAACTCATTCTATGAGGCCACCATCACCCTGATACCAAAACCAGACAATGATGTCACAAAAAAAGAAAACTACAGGCCAATATCACTGACGGACATAGATGCAAAAATCCTCAACAAAATACTAGCAAACAGAATCCAACAGCACATTAAAAGGATCATACACCATGATCAACTGGGGTTTATCTGAGGAATGCAAGGATTCTTCAATATACGTAAACCAATCAATGTGATACACCATATTAACAAACTGAAGGATAAAAATCATACGATAATCTCAATAGATGCAGAAAAAGCTTTTGACCAAATTCAACATCCATTTACGATGAAAAACTCTCCAGAAAGTAGGCATAGAGGGAACCTACCTCAACATAATAAAGCCCATATATTGACAAACCCACAGCAAATATCATTCTTAATGGTGAAAAACTGAAATCTTCTCCTCTAAAATCAGGAACAAGACAAGGTTGCCCACTCTCACCACTACTATTCAACGTAGTTTTGGAAGTTTTAGCCACAGCAATCAGAGTAGAAAAAGAATTAAAAGGAATCCAAATCGGAAAAGAAGAAGTAAAACTGTCACTGTTTGCAGATGGCATGATACTATACCTAGAGAATCCTAAAGGTGTTACCAGAAAACTACTAGAGCTAGTCAATGAATATGGCAGAGTAGCAGGATACAAAATTAATGCACAGAAATCTCTTACATTCTTATACACTAATGATGAAAAGTCGGAAAGAGAAATTAAGGAAACACTCTCATTTACCACTGCAACAAAAACAATAACATACCTAGGAATAAACCTACCTATGGAGACAAAAAACCCGTATGCAGAAAACTATAAGATGCTGATGAAAGAAATTAAAGATGATACAAACAGATGGAGAGATAGACCACGTCCTCAGATTGGAACAATGATCATTGTGAAAATGACTATACCCAAAGCAATCTACAGATTCAGTGCAATCCCTATCAAACTACCAATAGCATTTTTCACAGAACTAGAACAAAAAATTTCAAAATTTGTATGGAAACACAAAAGACCCCGAAAAGCCAAAGCAATCTTGAGAAAGAAAAATGGAGCTGGGGGAAGGGTAAGCTGTGACAAAGTGAGAGAGTGGCATGGACATATATACACTACCAAACGTAAAATAGATAGCTAGTGGGAAGCAGCCTCATAGCACCGGGAGATCAGCTCGGTGCTTTGTGACCACCTGGAGGGGTGGGATAGGGAGGGTGGGAGTGAGGGAGATGCAAGAGGGAGGAGATATGGGAACATATGTATATGTATAACTGATTCACTTTGTTATAAAGGAGAAACTAACACACCACTGTAAAGCAATTATACTCCAATAAAGATGAAAAAAAAAAAAAAGAAAAATGGAGCTGGAGGAATCCGGCTCCCTGACTTCAGATTATACTACAAATCTACAGTAATCAAGACAACATGGTACTGGCACAAAAATAGAAATATAGATCAATGGAATAGGATAGAAAGCCCAGAGATAAACTCATGCACATATGGTCACCTTATCTTTGATAAAGGAGGCAAGAGTATACAATGGAGAAAAGACAGCCTCTTCAATAAGTGGTGCTGGGAAACTGGACAGCTACATGTAAAATAATGAAATTAGAACACTTCCTAACACCATACATAAAAATAAACTCAAAATGGATTAAAGACCTAAATGTAAGGTCAGACACTATAAAACTCTTAAGAGGAAAACATAGGCAGAACACTCTATGACATAAATCACAGCAAGATCCTTTTGGACCCACCTCCTAGAGAAATGGAAATAAAAACATAAATAAACAAATGGGACCTAATGAAACTTAAAAGCTTTTGCACAACGAAGGAAACCATAAACAAGATGAAAAGACAACCTTCAGAATGAATAGAGAAAATATCTGCAGATGGAGCAACTGACAAAGGATTAATCTCCAAAGTATACAAACAGCTCATGAAGCTCAGTATCAAAAAAACAAACAACTCAATACAAAAATGGTCAGAAGACCTAAACAGACATTTCTCCAAATAAGATATACAGATTGACAACAAACACATGAAAGGATGTTCAGCATCACTAATCATTAGAGAAATGCAAATCAAAACTACAATGTGGTATCACCTCTCACCAGTCTGAATGGCCATCATCAAAAAGTCTACAAACAATAAATGCTGGAGAGGGTGTGGAGAAAAGGGAACCCTCTTGCACTGTTGGTGGGAATGTAAATTGATACAGCCACTATGGAGAACAGTATGGAGGTTCCTTAAAAAACTAAAAATAGAACTACCATATGACCCAGCAATCCCACTACTAGGCATATACCTTGAGAAAACCATCATTCAAAAAGGGTCATGTACCACAATATTCACTGCAGCACTATTTACAGTAGTCAGGACATGGAAGCAACCTAAGTGTCCATTGACAGATGAATGGATAAAGAAGGTGTGATACATATATACAATGGAATATTATTCAGCCATAACGAAATTGAGTTATTTGTAGTGAGGTGGATGGACCTAGAGTCTGTCAAACAGAGTGAAGTAAGTCAGAAAGAGAAAAACAAATACCATATACTAACACATATATATACGGAATCTAAAATTTAAAAAATGCTCCTGATGAACCTAGGGGCAGGACAGGAATAAAGATGCAGATGTAGAGAATGGATTTGAGGACATGGGGAGGGGGACGGGTAAGCTGGGACGAAGAAAGAGAGTAGCATTGACATATACACACTACCAAATGTAAAATAGCTAGTGGGAAGCAGCTGCATAGCACAGGGAGATCAGCTCGGTGCTTTGTGACCACCTAAAGGGGTGGGATATGGAGGGTGGGAGGGAGACACAAGAGGTAGGGGATATGGGGATATATGTATGCATATGCCTGATTCACTTTATTGTGCAGTGGAAACTAGCACAACATTGTGAAGCAATTATACTCCAAAAAAGATGTTAAAACAAAACTCTAATGGAAAAGAATAAAAACAGAATATATATATTCTGAAACTAACACAGTAATGTAGATCAACTATACTTAAAAAAAATAAAAGGTGGTAAATATATTGTGATTAATAAAAATACAAGTTCATTGAAAAACAACATCAAATTTACAGTAGGTTTTTTATCAACTATGTTATTTTCTTCAACAGTGATATTTTTAAAAAAGCACTAAGAAGTTCTTCTGGAGGCTTCTGTACTACTGTGCTTATTTCACCATAGACTGATACTAAATGGTTCTCAAAAAGACACCTGTCTTATGTATCACACTTTAATCAGGGTATTAATTTGGGGTCCCAATAAAATTTCAAGCTTACAGTTAATCCCAAACCTTACCTGCCTTTATTTCACTCATGTATTGAGTAACTATTTACTGAGTACCTATTATGTTCCAGGTATTATGTTCTCAGCATTGGAGAAACAGTGAGTATAATATACAACAATCTCTGACTTTATGTCAGAGATTATGTCCTCATGTAGGGAGAGCCAGACATTAAACGAATTAGCAAATATATTTAATAGATGCTATTTGCTATGGAGAAAAATAAAACAGACAGGGGAGATGGCTGAGCCATGTATCTCTGCCCAGTTATCTAAAGCTTCAGTGAGTTTTCCCTTCTGTGTCTCCATCCATCACTTTGCTAATTTTCCCTCCATTTTCCCTGATCCCCAGTTCAGTAATGTGTACTATGTAACACCTGTCCCTGCTTGTATGGATAGAGAAAAGGGGGGGGGGGCTTTTACTTCTCTGTCTCTCTCTTTGTAGTTTATCATGAACACACTATTCACCAAATGAGTACATGGTATCAGTTTTCTATGGCTGTTGTAGCAAATGACTACAAACTTGGTGGCTTAAAGCAATGCACATTTATTCTCTCACAGTTCTGGAGGCCAGAGGTCTGAAATCAGTCTCTGTGGGCCAAAAATCAAGGGCTGTGCCTCTCTGGAGGTTCTAGGAGAGAATCTGTTTCTTGCCTTTTCCAGCTTCTGGTGTCTGCCGACGTTCCTTGGCTTCTGGCTACACCACTCCAGCATCTTCAAATCTCTCAGTGTTCCATCTTGACATTGATTTTTCCTCTATGCCTGTCTGTGAAATACCCTTCTGCCTCTCTTATAAAGACATTTGTGGTGGCACTTAGGGCCCATCTGGATAATCCAGGATAATCTCTTCATCTAAGAGCCTTAATTTAGTCACATCTTCAAAGACCCTTTTTCCAAATAAGGGAACCTTCAAAGTTTCCAGGGATTAGGACCTGATATCTTCGGGGCCATTATTCTGCCTACCAGCACATCCTTAACAACCCACTCACTCCCTACCTCCTGCAGTATTTCCTCTCGGGTTACTTGGTGCTTCGTGAGGAGACTGATGATGCGTGTGCACTGCAAACAGACAAAACGAACCTGCCTATTTGCCCTAAAGATATCCATCAGGTGAAGTAAAATACACACCCTGGACTTCTTAAACCTCTACCACATCCGCTGGGGAAGATCCTGGAAGCCACTTCGTGAAACTCAGAGTGAAATACTGACTAACCACAAATTGAGTTTGGCCCTCCAGCCTTTTCTCTGGAGGTAGAGAAACGGAAGTGATATAAACATTCCCCAAGAGTTGTTTTTCTTTAGAGCAGAGTAAACACCGGGTTACCACCCACCTGTAGCCCTCTTTTTCTCTTTGCTTGGCCTTTGCCCAAACTGTTCCACATGCCATGAACATCTGTGTTCCTGCTTTATGTAGAGGGGCTGTACCTTTGCCTACAGCCCAGTGTTCGTTCCTCCGTGCCCGGCCACCATACTATCAATCAGAGCCAACGTTTATTTGGGTTAACTATGTGCCAGACACTGTGCTCAGTGCATTGTAGAGCTCCATCAGTGATTCGAAATGAATGTAAGTAGTCTCATGCATTCCTAGGTGGAGGGCCAGCCACTGTAAAGTGCAGAGAGTAAATATTTTAGGATTTGAAGGCCAAACGGTCTCTGTCCTGTTGGGACTCCTCAACTCTGCCACTGGAGACCAGAGCCTTAGTCAATACTGAAATCATAGTCTATTCCTCACTTACAAAATAAAGTTTAGTTATTCCTGTTCTAGGCCCAAAGGACAGATTCTGACTTACTTCCCACCACTAGAAGTTTAACCATTTCTGTTGATTTAAGGACAACTTCAGATTTGTTTTCCATTATTACCTCTCCAAACTGGGTTTCCTGACACATAGATTATTTTTCAGACACTCACTGGGTTTACATAATCCTAATAAAACTTAATTTTTTAGAGACTTCCACTTTTCCTATAATTCTCAAGTTGTCTGCTTCTCTCTGTGTGTGAAACAATGGGGAATCATTTCATTTATCCCCTCTGAGTTTATCCTGCTCAGCTTAAGTTAACAGAAAAAAAACCTAACTTTGTAAAGTTATCAAGTCTCTCTTACAGAATGAAGCCCCTATGGCTGAGTTTCAGTGGTAACTTCCTGGACCCAGACTGGTGATTTGCAAATCAGAAATGTACTGTAAGAAAATGGTGCTACCCAGCACTTTATCAATCCTTGCATTTCTGATTGACAAATCATCAGTCCAGGCCCTGTGAGGGAAGCTAGGACTGGTTCCTGTCCTCAAGGAGTTTACAGTCAAGTTAGTGATAATAGAAGTTAATAGGCAAGTATAATACAATTATGTATATAATTATAATTATATAATTATATGTTTATGTAATATTATACTATATAAATACAATATGCTATATAAGTTATATATCAATTATATAATTATATATTATATATAATATATAATTATATGTATAATATATATAATTTTATAATTATAATAATGCTAAGGTTGGGGAGGTGTAATGTGCTCTGGGAACACAGAGTCGTCTCTAAAGGATGAGAAGCATGTAGTGAGAATGAGTCCAGGAGAGTATTCTAGGAACAGGGAACAGAATTTGCAAGGACTTGGAAGTGAGTTAGAGGGTGACCCATCACATGAGTGTGGCTAGAGATAAGAAGGTAAGGGAGTGATGCAGGCATGCATGAGATCATGTAGACTCTTATAGGATATATTAGGGAGGCTGGACTAAATACTAAAAACCTGGGGTAGAGGGGCTGGGAAGTGACATGGTAGGATATATAAATGCTAAAAGAGTGAAGATAAAGCTGTCATGTGCTTCCTTAAGGAGAGCTTAGAAGTCTTCAGGAGGCTCGCTCTGGACCATTTCTGACCTGTAACACCAACAATATCCTTCTAAGAAGTCACTTCTTGGAACTAAAAATCAAAGGGCCCAATTTGAGCAGGACATCACAAAGTTCCAGGAATATCAGAAGCTGTGAATGTTCTCAGAGGGGGAAAAAAACTCAGAAAGTTTAGAAAATAAGGAAAAAGGTGTCAGAACCCCATCCTTTTATAAAATAAGGTATTGTATGCCTATAAGGAAAAAGACCAGACACAGGAAACCCAGAACTCAGATGTTAATGCTGTGTATCAAGTGGCCACATCCCTGAAATATAAAGCTACATATTTAGAATAAAGGTCATTAGCCTCTAGATCAGATTAATGGGGAAGTTTCTGAAATTTCCTGCTGGCAATGATTCTCAAAAATGCTTGCCAATAAGAACTCTCTGCCAAGTTTTAAAAAATATGGATCTTGGGTCCCATCCCAGACTAACTGAACCAGAACCTCTGAGGACAGAGCCTCGTATTTTTACAAAGCTCCCCATCATTCTCACGTGCAGCCAGGGTTGAATTACTGTTTGTTTGCTTTTTAAAATCTATCAGCTTTATTGTGATATAACTGACATAAAATAAATCTCACATATTTAAAGCTTGAAATAGTTTCACTTATCACTAATATCACTTATCAAACATATATGCACAGCTGGGGAACTACCACCACATTTAAGAAAAGGAACATATCCATCACCCCTGAAAATTTCCTTATGTTCCTTAATCCCCCCCTCCTGTCACTGATTTTGAGCAATTTGGTTATGATGTATCTTGGTGTAGATTTTGGCGCTTGGCATTTGTTGAGATTCTTGGATCCCTGAGTTTACAGTTTTCATCAAATTTGAAAAATTTCTGGCCATTATTTCTTCAAAGATTTTTTTTCTGTCCTCCCTTTCCTTCTTATCTCTTTGGGAACTCCAACTATATCAGACCAGCTGAAATTGTCCAGTAGCTCAATGAAGCTTTTTTCATTAAAAAAATTCCTTTTGGATAGTTTATATTTCTGTCTTTAATTTCTCTATTTTTTCTTCTGTCATTTCTAGTCTGCTGTGAATATCATCTAGTGTATTTTTCATCTCAAGCATGGTAGTGTTCATCTCTAAAAGTTTGATGTGGATCTTTTATATACATACCACATCTCTACTTAACTCTTTGAATACATGGAGTACAGTTTGAATACAGTTATAATGCCCATTTTAATGTCCTTGTCTGCTCATTTTAACACCTCTGTTAGTTCTAACTTGATATGTCTTATTATAGGTCACATTTTTCTGCCTCTTCCCGTATCTGTAATCTTTCACTGGATGCTATATATTCTGATTTTTTTCCTTGCTGGGGGCTGAGTATATGTGTTCTATAAATGTAACTATAAATATACATGTAAATGTTCTTCAGCTTTGTTCTCGCATGCAGTTAAGTTGTTTGAAAACAATTTGACCCTTTTTTGTCTTGCTTTTATGATTTGCTAGGTGGATATGGCACAGTGCTGGGTCTAGGGCTAATTTCGCCCCACTCCTGAGGCAGGAACGCCCTGAGTACTCAACCCAATGCCCCATGAATTATGAGACTTTCCAGGCCGGCTGGTGGAAAGAGCCACTGTTCTTGGCCCAGTGTGAGCATCTGCAATGTTTCCTTTAATCTTTTTGCATGGTTCTTCCCTGACCTTGGCTAGTTTCCTCACACCCGTGCCCTGGTACTGCTGAATCTGCTGCACTGATATCTGCTGAATACTCCAGGGCACCCATAACAGGAACCCAGATCTCCGGGTGTCTCTTTGTGCAGTTCTCCCATCTTGTTACTTGGTCCTGTGAACTCCAGCTGCTTGGTTCTACTTGGACTCTAAGGTCCATCTCTTCATCTCAGAGTCCTCTAGGCTCTGCCTAAGTTTCTCTTCTAGGCTCTGCCTAAGCTTCTCTCTTTGCACCACTGCCTGGACACTCGCTAAAGGCAGTAAGCTGGGACAGTCATAGGGCTCCCCTCATTTGTTCCCAGTCAGTGTCCTTTGTTGTCTGATGTCCAGTATCTTACAAACCGTTTCCTGTCTCTCTCTCTCTCTTTCTATCATCTACCTGTCTGTGTATCTATCTACCTACCTACCTACCTACCTACCTGTCAATCAATCTATGGTTGTTTTAGTTGTGAAGGTAAATCTGGTCCTTATTCTATTTTGGCCTGAAGAGTTAGTCTAGAATAGTGAGTCTTAACCCTTGGGTGTACATCGAAATCACCTGGGCAGCTTCAAAGCTACCGTCCTACCCCAAAGAATCTAATGTAATTGACCTGCCATATGGCCTTAATATCAGGGTTTTTAGAAGCTCCCAGGTGATGATAATATGATTCCAAGATTGAGAACCATTGGACTAGATGGTCATCTTTCTAATGAGGTGCAGGTATAGCCACTTCCAGCTGGAGAGTAAGACAAGAATCTTGGGGGTCCTTTCTTTCTGGTTTTTCTTTTCTTTTTTTGGCAGTACGCAGGCCTCTCACTGCTGTGGCCTCTCCCACCACGGAGCACAGGCTCTGGACGCGCAGGCCCAGCAGCCATGGCTCACGGGCCCAGCCGCTCCACGGCATGTGGGATCGTCCCGGACCGGGGCATGAACCCACGTCCCCTGCATCGGCAGGTGGACTCTCAACCACTGCGCCACCAGGGAAGCCCTTCCTCCCATCTTTGTATGTGTGAACTGTTCTTCCCTTTGAGAGGTGGAGTCAAGCTTCCTTGCTTTTGAATCTGGGCTGATCCTGAGTCTGGCTTTGGCCAATAGAATATGGCAGAAGAGATGTCATAAGACTTTGGAGGCCTTGTAGCCACTTGGTAGAGTAGTTGTTTTACATTACAACTAATTCATTTACTCAATTAAGAAATATTTCTGAGCACGTCCCAGACTCTATTAGGGATAAAGCAGTGAATAAGAGACACAAAGATGTTGATATACTAAGCAAAAGCAGGAAATAAACAAATAAGCAAATGACCCAAGACGATCATGCAAGATAGTGAAGAGTCACACAGGGGATGTGAATAAGGAGGGTCTGGGTGCGGGTGGTCAGCTGTGTTCTTAAAGGGGTGCCATTGGAGCTGACACCTGAAGGACAAGAAAGAGCAAAGGTGGGAATGTCTAGGGGAAGAAGACTCTAGAGAGAAAACCAGACATGACATGAAAGGCCCAACGTGGGAAAGGTATGGCAGAGTCAAGGAACATGAGGAAGCCAGTTAAATTCAGTTCAACAATTTTTTTGAATGGCTGGTACATACCAGGCAAAGAACCATCCTAAGTGCCCAGAAAGATGAGACAGATGAAGTCTCTGTCATTAACAGTCTGTTTGGCATGTGGTTTTCTACCTTTTTTTTGTTTAATGTAAGCATGCTATTCCAATGGCTCTTACATATGTGTAGATATTCATGATGACAATCTCATGACAGAAGACTTTCTTGTTATTTAGTTTCTGTATAACCAGGCAAGTGTCTTTCTTCATTCATTGAAATCCAATACAGGAAAACCCCCAAACATGCTTAGTACATGACAGGTTCTCCAGAAATAGTAGTTTTTTTCATGCCCAATAATAGATGAAAGAGGCAAATGCCATGTTCATTAGCTCTCTGATTTCAGGGAAATAGTGTCTCTCGTAACAGGCCAGTTAGTGGATTAATAGAACTGCAGTTATAGTAAAACACTATCTGTTCTTCTCCAACAGTTGAGGGTAACAATTCAATAGATATTTTGAATAGTTCTGCACGTTTGTTTCCACAATGTCTGTTTCTAATATTACTCCTCACAAAGGTTGTTTAATCAACCAGTAATGGTCATCTAAAACAGGATGTACCAAAAGGAGATGCAAAATATAAAGATATTTCCTCAAAGCAAAACAAAACAAAAACATGATATTGATGGGATAATAGTTAAGGAAAGAGGTTTACAAAACACAGTGCAAAGAAAGTAAAGTTATATTGGCTATACAGTTTAATATGAGTGCAAATGTGTAAAGTAGGTACCTGAAATTTAACTTAAGGAAATAGTTAAACCCATTTGCTAAGGTTTAGCTACAAGAATGTTCACAAGCAGAGTTGTTTCTAAAATTTTTTTTAAAAAAGAACAAACATCTAACCATAGGGGGTGGTTAAATTAATTACAGTACATCAGTTCAATGGACTGCTATGCAACCAGTAGAAATGATTTTATTAAGGATTACTTGGTAATATAGAAAAATGTTCATAATAAATAGTTAAGAGAGAAAAAGTAGACTTTGAGTTGTCAGGTAATGAATGAGTGCTAGGGTTACTTGACTGTTAACATTGAAGTAAAGCTGCATAAATCTCTTGAATCTGAATGGCATTTATTTCAACCAGCAGAAAACTCAGTGGCCCTTCAAGTATATCTGGGCAGTGGCAGGTGTTGTGAGGCATGTTTCTCCACCACTCTGGGTCTGCTTCCCTGTTTTTGCTAAAGTCACACTCTGCTCTGTATCTTCACTGACTATCTTTTTTCTACCCACCATCGTCCTGCACCAGCCATTACCACATTTCCCTTATTCCCCACCATGTTCCACTCTAAAAGTATGTGTGTAGTGAATTTTACTGAAGATTTGGGGTAAGGGATGGGGAAGAACAGTGTTTTTAAAGCACCACCTAGCAAACCACTCATAACTGTTTATTAAAAGGCTGTGTCCTTTGAAGTTCCTGAACCATTCTCAATGGCCGCACAAAGCTCTAGGCTCTTGCTGTGACCTCACCTCCTCAACAATCCAGGCACTTGTGCTATCTCTCTTTATATATAATGATCCAAAACAATTTTATATATACTATAAATTTTATACACATATAAATTTGAAAAACTTAAACATAAAGGAAAAGGTAGCTTTCTATTTTTCCCTTTCCCTTTTCCAACCTTCTCCTGAGAGCTCTCCCTTTCATAAGTGACCTATCAAGGTATTTTCCTAAACAAAGGTTTATCTACCCAGAGAAATTATGCTAAGCTCCTTAGCAGGAAGAAGCCACTGGGGTCTATTATGGTTTTAAATGGCCTAAGTGCTTGTTAGATAAAAACAGTAGCTGTCTCTGCAAGGTCAGGTACTCAACAAATATTTTAAAATGTATATTTTCTAACTTGTATACAATGAAAATGTAATATTTAAATTATTTGGTAAGAAAATAAAAATAATAGAAATTATTTTAAAATTTAAATTAATTTTTAAAAGATAGGGCAACTATATATTTCTCTATATGTAAATGTTGGAAAGAAATAGTACCTCCATGTGATGGATTATTAAAAAAAACTATCTTTGGACTTCCCTGGTGGTGCAGTGGTTAAGAATCCACCCGCTAATGCAAGGGACATGGGTTCGAGCCCTGGTCCGGGAAGATCGAACTAAGCCCGTGCGCCACAACTACTGAGCCCGCGCTCCTAGAGCCTGTGCTCCGCAACAAGAGAAGCCACCGCAATGAGAAGCCTGTGCACTGCAACGAAGAGTAGCCCCCACTCGATGCAACTAGAGAAAGCCCACACGCAGCAATGAAGACCCAACAGAGCCAAAAAAAAAAAAAAAAAAATATATATATATATATATATATATATATATATTATATATATCATCTTTTTTGCTTATCTGTATCTCATAATTCAGTAAGCAAATATCAGGTAACAACAGGATCAAACAGTAAAGTTTATTATTATTAATTTTTAGAAAAACAACTATCTGAAATCAAAGTTTAGATTAAAAGTACTTTCTACTAAAAAAGAAAGCTGGGATTGGGATATAAAAGTTTGAAACCCTACAACATGGGGAATATAGCCAATATTTTATAATAACTAAAATGGAGTATAACCTTTAAAAACTGTGAATCACTATATTGTACACCTGTAACTTATAATATTGTACAGCAACTATACTTTAAAAAAAAATTTGAAACCCTGGGGATTCGCTCTTAACAAAGAACATATTGAGAACCCCATTCATAGGAAACTATTTCATTGCATATCCACTTGAAATGAAGTTGTTTACTCAGATTCTCTCCCTCTACCCATTAAAGAGAGAATCAGAAGCTGTAGAAGCTTGTTGGGTTGTATGGATAGAATTGGTTAACAACTCTGGGGACAAATGTTGTTCTCCACAGTTTCTCTCTGGAGAATTCGGATACTTCCTCCTGGTGTCTCACGTGCTGTGTCACCAGGCACAACCCTTCTGAGCGCATGAGACCAAATATCATCAATTGTCAGAAGGCAGGGCTGCCTCAGTTTACCCCAGCATCAGGTTGCCCTTCAGAGAGCCAAGTGGGGGACACTGGGGCCTCACTCACTTGACATATAGCTACAATGAAACTGAGGTCAAACTCTACCTCTACAAATGCTTGTGGAGTGTTTAAAAATTGATAGCTTTTTTTCATCAATTTTCAAACATAATGTTCAATGTTAAACATGATATTCAAATATTCAATATTTAAACATAATATTCAAATGTAAGTACAGTCATATAAAAGCTAATATACCCACTTTAAAATGTGTGGATAAATAGTGGGGTCCTTAACATGCTGCCTAGTCTTACTATTTAAAGACACAGACAGGGCAGGGGCATCCCTGGACCCCATAGCCTCAGTATCTCTGGGAGCTGGTTAGAGATGCAGAATCTTGGACATCAGCACAGACCCACTGAATCAGAATCTGTCCTTTCAGGAGATCCCCAGGGCTGGTGGGAATATGAAGGCTTGAGGGGCACTGCTCCAGTATTCTGTGTTCTCCAATCCAAGGCCTCACTCCATAGCTTGGCACACACGCTGACTTTGACCTTGCAGTAAGGATGCTACAACTTTAGGGCAAGCAGAACCTAGTGAGAGGACCACTTCATTCCACACCTTGGTTAATATGCTGGGCTGATTAACTCTATTCTAGAATTCACCCCTCACCATGATCTAAAATTTTCAATTTTCACCCCTCACCATGATCTAAAACATGAAAAAAAAAAAGTGGCAGGCTCTTCTGGTAAGATGTGGAGAAGCGTGCATGAATTCTCTCTCAGCTTAATGATTTCCTTAGATGCTGCACAAAGTCTTACCCATTCCAGCTTTGAGGAAGGTGACATCTCTGAATTCCTTGACCAGTAGTTCTTAACCTTTGCCTGGATTACAGTCACCTGGCTTCAGATACTGACTGCTGGGCCCAACCCCAGAGTATCTGATTCTATAGGTCTGGGGTGGGACAGGAGCATCTGCATTTCTAACAGGTTCCCAGGCAATGCTGATGCTGTTGGTCCCTGGACCACACATTGGAAGTCACTCTCTTTTCCTACAGCACTGACTTTTGGTTTCTCTCATTTGGACCTTTAAAAAAAGTGATTGGACAGATAGACTGAGAGGGGATATACTTACAGATTTCTCTTGTTTATTCTCTCATTATGGTCTGTTTATAACTTTTCCAAATACTGCAAATGGCAAGTTCCCTGAGGGCAAGGACTGTCTCTTTAGATCTGTTGTGGGTTGAATCGCGTCCCTTTCCAAAAAGATATGTTCACCCCTATAAGCTGTGTTTGTGAACTTATTTGGAAAATAGGGTCTTTGCAAATGTAATCAAGTTAAGAGAAGGTCACACTGGATTAGGGTGGGCCCTTAATCCAATGACTGCTGTCCTTAGCACAAGAAGAGGGAAATTTGAACACAGAGACACACTAGGAGAAAGCCATGTAAGGATGGAGGCACAGATTGGAGTGATGTGTCTTACAAGCCTTAATGTTCCATTAAGAATTGCCAGCAATCAACGGAAGCTGGGAAGAAGCAAGGAAAGATCCTCCCCTACAGCCTTTGGAGAGAGCATAGCCCTGCACAAACCTTGACTTTGGACTTCCAGCCTACAGAACTGAGAAAATAAATTTCTGTTGTTCTAAACCACCCAGGTGGTGGTATTTTGTTATGGCTGCCCTGGGAAACCAGTACAGGCCTTTGCATTTCCCAGGGCAGAGCATGTGGGTTACAGACAGTCAGTAACTCTCCGGGATGCAGACAAGTCACCAAGATCACCAGAACCACATTAGTAACATACGGCCAACTGGTGTTAATGACGAAGGGCAAAGCATGAAGACGTTTAAAAAGGAAGGTGAGACTGCATAGACTTTTCTGGTCAGGTACAACATTCTTAACCACTTAATTTATCTTAGTACACTTTTCATTTTACCAAGCAAACAAGTACCAGATTTGAAAAAAGAGAAAAGGCAGACAAGAGGGAAGATTTTCAGTGATAAATCAATGCTCGTTGCACGTGAGGACACGTTACCCAGTTTATCTTTTGGTTGTTGAGGTTAACAGAGAACTGTAAGGCTCCTTCTCAATCAGGTGACCCTATAGCTAGATTTATGCCTGTAAGTATGTCTCATTTCACTCTAAAAAGTCTAGGTATACATCTAATAGTCACCCTAGTACAAACGATCATTTATGGTCAACACGAAGAAAATAACTTGGTACTTGCCACCTGCATGACTTTGATTCCTGCCAACTCCCTTCAGCCCAGTTTTTCCCAATTCCACACATCTTTCAAATCTCATTCCCCTTGCAAGTCTTTCCTTGATACCCCAAAGGTTCCTCTTGGGCTTCCAGACCGTATAATCACGATAGAGCGTAAGTCAACCATACCTTGAATTTTACCTCTTTGTGTAGACATCACTTTTTGCCAAAGTGTACTTGAAAAAAGAAATCCACCACCACAGTGTGCAGCACATGCATTCAGTACTTGAGGTGCAAAAGAAATATTTGCTGGCATAAACAGTGAATAGGAGAGATAGCACTAAATGAAACACTTCTGCCAGTAAGAGCCAGTTCCTCTGATGGAAAAAGTATGTGCACAAGCTGCAATTCTTATTGGTAACCATGCTCTGGAATGTCTTTTTATGCACTAGGAGTTGCAGAGCTGTCAGCCAACAGAGGAATGTCAGAGCTGCAGACTCCTTGTTGTCAGCTCTGATTCCACACAAACCCTTTTCTTCTGGTTGCAGCAGCCGAATTGTAGCTCAAGAGAAAAACATAATTAAATTCCAGAAGGCCAGGGATAGCTGTTGAAAATACTCTACGAACAAAACAACAACAAGAGATGAATGAGGATTACCCATGATGCACAGCTAATCCAAAATATTCCAGGGACTATTATAAAATGATTTTCCATTTTTTTTTGTCTTCTGTTCTTCACTTTAAACATATTCGTTAAATGTGGTTGATTGACAGGTGCAGCTAAATCTACCCTATTTCCATATTTATTTACTAAAAATGTTGGTTCCTTCCAGTACAGACACATACCCACACTCCCATAACCACAGCCACACAGACAGCCCTCCCTTTTCCTCTGGTTGGCTCCCCAGTGTAAATGCAGAATGAATGCAACAATGCACGTGTGTATACACAAGGATCTTAGGAAAATTCTTGCTGCAAATAGGGCAGGATAATCCTCATTCATCTCTTGTTGTTGAGATCAGATCACCTATACTTCTGATGTAGTGGGTAAGTAAAATGTAGATTTCTGAGTTAGGATCTTTCAATTGGCTAACCCTGAAAAACTTCACTTCTTTCTGGGCTTCTCTGGCCAGCAAACTAGAGGCAATGAATTTACAGGGAGAAGGAAGTGGTGGTTAGAGTTCATAGCTGACAACAGGAAGAAAAGCGCAAACAGCACTAGACTAGAATACTGGTTAGCCTGGGGCCATTCATTGAGGGAATGTGCAGCACTACAGGACTCCAGTAGCCTTTAGGGACATCACATATTGTAGCAAAACACATTATTCTTGCTTCTGGGTCAGGAGATTATCACTGAATGTTTGGCCTCAGGAGTAAATATGGAATTATGAAGTGAGGCATATACCAACTTAAGGCAGAGTCAGAGGGACCAATGAATACCAGTTCACAACTCTTAGACCCCCTTCCCTCCCAACACAGAGCAGGATAGGGAAATGGAAGGTTGTTCAACACCGGGAAGGATTCATGAAGAGATTCTTTTGGCCAACTCAGCTGTGAGTCCCAAACCCCTGATTCCTGCAATGATGGAAGGGTGTCTGACTGATGCTGAGGCAATCCAGACAATCTCAAGGTGGATCCTAGGGCTGTAGGCCTGCAGGGTGAGATTAGAGGGCTGCATCTGGGAAGAAATGGCATTTCCACCTAACTCAGGGCAACCATAAATAAATGTTACCTGTGGACCAGAAGTGGGTCCCATGGCATAGAGGGTTGTCTAGGAGTTTTTCCAATTCAGGCCGTCAAGATCATCTGGAACATTAAGAGAACTTGAAAGGAGAGCTCTTGGTGAAGGGGACAGCTGGAAAAGCAGGGGCCACTGGAGGCACAGGTGCATTGCTAAGTTGGACCTTTGGCCATTCTCCCTTATTGCTCCAGATAATTGATGGTCCCAGGTCATGACTGTTGGCCTGGTCAAATTAATACTCCTCCGTCTCCACCCCCTTCACTCTCACTTGCACTGTCTAGTTTGGAAGATAAGTTATATGGTCAGCTATGCATTCACCCATGTCCTAACAACAGCAGTCAGAAGGGTCTAGTGGAGCAAGCTCCATAACCCACAAATGTGCCTACCAGGCCCACTGAGTGTGAAGCCTTCCTAGGATGACACCAGTCAAGTAAGAGCTCTCCCCGATCTGTGCATCCCTACCCTGTGGGCAGTGAAGTTGGCAACAAGAGTGGGGACAGAGGAAAGCTGATCACAACCCTTGCCAGGCAGCAGGCAACCTCTGTCAGCCAGGGCTGGGGGAGAGACACTTAACTATATCGACTTGGATTTTCTAGTATTATTCATGACTGGGAATTCTAATTCGTAAAACCAGATTGTGTTTTGAGATTGAAAGTGATAGTAGGGCTTTCTACCAGCTGCAAGTGGCTAGAAGAGTCAGGGGGCACGACAGAGTTTTTATCCCAGTAGCAGGAGAAAACTTCCCCAACTGCAGGGATTTTTAACTGGGCAGCTGTACTTTGATCGTCTTCTGCGAGTTGTGCTTGTTCCAAACCAGGCACACTTATACTGGTTACCCTCTGGGGCAGATCCTCTTGGTTCCCTGCTCACAGCTGCTTTCCCCTTCTTCTCACTTGCCAACAGGACCCTGATTTGGTTTGGGCAGCAGTGTATCTGGATCCAGGGAACTGGTCAAGACTGGCCCAAGCCAGTTATGGCTCCCTGTTCCCTTTTGTCAGTGACTGGCCTATGGGAAGGCATGGGCCCATGCTGGTCAGTGAGATATGATGGAAAGTCTGCTGGGGAGAGGTTTTCTCTTGTGAAGGGAGGAACGGAGAGGTCCCTTTGTTCTATCACCTCCCTTGCCCTCTGCTTTAAACATTGTCATGTGATGCCTGTGATGGAGCTGTGATCTTACTGTGCACTTGCTGACCAAATCTGGAGGGAAGGCCATACGGTGAGGTTGGCAGAGGGGGAATAAAAAGAGCCTGGGTCCATGATGAAACCACTGGCCCCAACCTGTCCTCAAACCACCTACCTTGGCCTCTGTTAAGGAAACAATAAATGTCCTGAAGATTAAAATCTGTTAGCGGGACTCTGTTATTTACAAAGAATTGTTACCTTTAAACATTAAGAAACTACTAACCTATATATCCTATGCAAAGTTTGCTTGTCTTTTTAAACACAATAGCAGTGATCTCATAAAGGGAAACGTCCTAAAGTGGATTTACTTTCTCCTAGGAACGGTGTGCTTATGTTCCTTATCCAGGTCTTATACCTCCAATAAATTAGAGCACAAACAATATATGAAAGCAAAGATACAGCCACGGATTGTTACATAACATGCTAATTATACAAGGGGCTCTACTATATGATAAAGTTCACTCATAGCGCAAAAGCATACCATACTGTTATATATAAATTTCCAAACGTATACGTATTATAAACGTCTAAACTGACTCTAGTCACAACAAATTTAAAAATCAAATTTCCACCCTACAATTTTGTCTAAGCCTATACTAGCACTCACTCAAGTCTTGCTTTCAAAGTTTTAGTGTTCTAGAACTCAATCACAAACTCCAGGCAACTGAACCCTGAGTTAGGGGTGTCTCTTTCTCCGTAACTCAAGCTTCGTTCTCCAAAGTGTAAGATGGCTAACCCATGCTGCAGGTTGTCAAAGGTCATCAATTTCTCAATTTACAAAGCAGATTTTGTGTGAGTGGTATAAGATATCAAAGCAAAAACCAAGTCGAACCCAAAACAAAACAAAACAAAGAACCTCTCAATCCAGCTCCCTCACTGTTGGTTTCAACAGGGATAGGAAATGTTTATAGAACATTTCACTCTTACTGTTTAATCACCTGGTTGGGTTTGGTTCTAAAAAGACTGATATCTCTTGTTTTACTTCTTTGGCTAAATGCTTTGCTATTTCAGATAAGCCTCCGCCAACTTCTAAACTACTAAGGCAAAAAAGTAAGCTCATGTTACAATTCTAAAATTTTTTTTGAAGTTGTCTGAGTATGTTTAGCCGAGTATTATTGCTCTTGGAAAACACTAAACAAGACGTGTGATACACGTGTAGGGCAAGATAAAATAAACCCTTGACAACAGTCAAATACGGTAAAGACTGTGAGATGGTGACCAAACCCTTTTCTACTGTCTCTTGAGCAACAGCCAGCAACATTCTCCAGCCTCCCTTTTTTTGGTGTGGCCCTGTGCCTGAGTTCCAGCTAGTGAAATATGAGCGGGAGTAATGTGCTGCTTCCCGGACTGGCCCGTAGAAACATCCTGACATGATACTCTGGGCTCGCTCTGCCAGCAGAATGGAAGAGTCTCCCGTGATACATCACTAGATCTCCTACTTTTGGTATCAGAACCCCTTTATACTCTTACCATTTATTTAGGAACCCAAAAGTTTTTGTTTCTATGAGAGTTACATCTATTGAGACTTACCAAGAACATTTCAGAATCCTGATTCATTAAAAAATAAAAATATAAACATTATAAACACTATAAGCCCTAAATATTAATGTAAATAATATGTTTTTATAAAAATTAACCATATTGGCCCAAACAAGAAAAAAATCTAGTGACAAAAGTGGCATTATTTCACATTTTTTGAAACTCTAATGTCTAACTTAAAAGAAGACAGTTGGAGTCTCACATGTGCTTCTTTATTCCACCTGTTATATTGTTTTGGTTGAATAATACAGGAAAAAATCAATACCTTCACAGATGAACAGCTGGAAAAGGGGGGGTGGCTTGTGGAAATAGTCTGAAATGGCCTCAGGGACTTAAGGTCCTTGGATTACACATTGAGCCCCAGAGATTCAGAGGAAGATGAAGCCACAGTATATAAGGTGTCTTGGTTCCTGAATGACCTCATGGAAGGCTGCCCACCAGAAACACCCCCACTGAACTATTATGCAAATGAGAAATGACCCTTGATGGCATTAAGCCACTAAGATTTGGGGATTTATGTGTGAAAGCAGCTAGCATTAGTCTAATTAAAACATTAACTCTATGCCAGGCACTGTTTAAGCACTTTACATATACCAGCTCATTCAGTCATCTCAACAATCCTATGAAGTAGTGGCTTGTATAGTCTCCATCTTAGAGGTGAAGAAACTGAGGCACAGAGAGGTGAACTAAAATATCCAAAGTCATGCAACTAGTAAGCAAGTCTACGTCTAGAGTTCTTGCTCCCAGTCACTTCACCATACTGCCTACTCACCTTACCTACATATTTCCCAGCACCATCTTACACCTTATACTCCAGACAAGCAAGGCAGACATAAGTAAAAAATATGTACCTGCACTAATGACTTGCTTGCTTGAAACAGATACAGTAGACACTAGTTTTGGATTCTCCAGAAAAGATGAGAGTTGGGAGCAAACAAATAGGTGAAAAGGAGTTACTGAGGATTCTGGGAGACAGGTGGTACAATGGTTGGTGGGGGGAGGGGGCTGGTAGGGTGAATTCTAGATGGCCTCATGACCTTGCCACCTGCTGTTACTTCTCTGATTATGTTACATGGCAATGAGTTGCATGATTACATTATATGGTAAAAGAGATTTTGCAAATATAATCATGGTTACTAATCAATTGACCTTAAGATAGGGAAATTATTTGGGTGGATGATCATGAGCCCTTTAAAAGTAGAAATTTTCTCTGGCTGGCAGCAGGAGAAGTCTGGAAGATCTGAAATATGAGAAGGACTGGATGCTTCACTGATGGATTGGAAGATGGAGGGACCATGCGAGAAGGAATACGATGGCCTCTAGGAGCGAGCAAAGACCAAACCTCACCTGACAGCCAGCAAGGAAATGAGAACTTCAGACCTACAGCCTCAGGGATCTAATTCAGCCAACAACTTGAATGCAATTAGAAGTGAATTTTTCCCCAGGGCCTCCCCCTGGCCCAAACTTGGTTTGGGCCTTGCAGTACTCTGAGTAGGGACCTGGCTGAGTCCACCTTGATTTCTGATGTACAGAACTGTAAGTTAGTAGATGAGTGCTTTTATAAGCTGCTAAATTTATGGTAATTTGTTACACATCAGTACAAAACTAATAGAGAGGGTAATTCAAGAGACACCCTGTCCCAGGGTACTTGCTTAAGTAAGAACGTCTTTGCTATTTTGTCCCTATTCCTGGCAACTCGTGACAAATAACCCTAAGTGCCAGTAAGTTTTCCTACACAAATAAAAATAAGTAAAAGAAACCCAAACCACATATTTCCTTATAAATATTTTCAGTCTACCACTGGCAACTTTAAAACTAGTGATCCATAAGAGTTTATTATTATAAGCCACACAAAAACTAAGAAATGTTTTAAGGCAATGTGTTTCATGTAATCTATTAACCTCTCTCATAGTCTACTCTTAAAAAGAAGTCTTAGAAAGTCCCAGAATTAAACCCCACACTCATGCACAGACCTTGTAAAATGCGTGCAGCAGATTCTCAGGGCTTTTATTTTTTAAGGTATTTAAAAATTTTTTTCAAGGGAGACGTATATATGTATCTGAAAGTGAACTCTATGGTTGTAATTAATTATTTTTATACCTTGCTCTTTCTTTAAAAAACAGCCTCTTTACGATCCTGCAGTCCCACACCTGGGTATTTTTCTGGAGAAAAACATGATCGGAAAGGATACATGCACCCCAATGTTCATTGCAGCACTGTTTACAATAGCCAAGAAATGGAAGCAACCTAAATGTCCACTGACAGAGGAATGGACAAAGAAGATGTGGTACCTATATACATTAAAAAGAATGAAATAATGCTATTTGCAGCAACATGGATGTATCTAGAGATTGTCATACTGAGTGAAGTCAGAGAACGTGAACATGAGGAACCTAAAAAAAATGATACAAATGAACTTATCTGCAAAGCAGAAACAGACTCACTGACTTAGAGCAGGAACTTGTGGTTACTGGGGGGAAGGGTGGGGGGAGGGATATTTAGGGAGTTTGGGATTGACATGTACGCACTGTTGTATTTAGAGTGGATAACCAACAAGGACCTACCTTATAGCACAGGGAACTCTGCTCAATATTATGTAACAACCGAAATCGGAGAAAACTTTGAAAAAGAATAGATACATGTACATGTATAGCTGAATCACTTTGCTGTACACTTGAAACTAGCACAACATTGCTAATCAACTATACTCCAATATAAAATTAAAAGTTTTTTTTAAAAAAGAGGACTCCTCTAGTGGCGCAGTGGTTAAGAATCCACCTGCCAATGCAGGGGACACGGGTTCGAGCCCTGGTCCGGGAAGATCCCACATGCCGCGGAGCAACTAAGCCCATGCGCCACAACTACTGAGCCTGCACTCTAGAGCCCCCGAACCACAACTACTGAGCCCACGTGCCACAACTACTGAAGCCCACGTGCCTAGAGCCCGTGCTCCTCAACAAGAGAAACCACCGCCACGAGTAGCCCCCACTCGCCGCAACTAGAGAAAGCCTGTGCGCAGCCATGAAGACCCAATGCAGCCATAAGAAAATAATATATTAAAAAAAGAAGTAAAAAATAATATTAAATTAGGGGAAAGTTTAGAATACCCACCAAATATCACAAGTTCCCACACTTCCATAAGAGATGGCTTTGAGACTCCTAGATGCTAAAGAAGATTCTTAGAGTCCTTTAGATAAAAGGAAACTAGTTTCTGAGAAGAAGAATTTTTCTAGTTCTCTAAGAGAAATCTCTTTTATGGACTGTACCAGTCAGTATAGGCTAGGGTCTGCTGCAGTAATTAAAAAAAAAAATCCTCAAATTTCAGTTACTTGGGTTCAACAAAGATCTATTTCTCACTTATGCTACACATCTTCTGTTTTTTGGCTGGGGGTTCTTCTCCATGCCTCTTCCTTCTGGGACTCAGGCTGGCAACAGACACTATCTTGTCATTGCTGGAGGAAAAGGAAGTCTGGAGGGTCTTGCACTGGCAGATCATGCCATGGCCTGGAAATGATGTGTATGCAACACAGATCAAATGCCATACATTATTTCCTGTCGTATCACCCCACCCAAGCACAATGGGGCCGAGCTGTGCATCCCAGTATTGCCAAAAAAAGGCATGAACAAGTAATATCTCAGGAGCACTAATGACTGCCATAGATGTCATTATAAAGTGTGTGATACAGTGTACCACATCACAAGTAACAGTGAGTGAGCATCCTATGACTACTTTTTATACAATTGCTTAATAAAGGTGGAAAACATGATGCCAAAGCACAGTCAGGTAAATACCATACTATGTGGGGACAATACAATAAGGCCCAGGATGCAGCTCTATCAGTCTTGGTTAATGTAAAGTAAAATCCTCCAGGAATAGGCCTCCAGAGGCCAGGGAGGGAAAGTAGAGGAGGGAAGCTGGCTGCTCAACCAAACTGCAGTAAACTGCGAAGCATCTGCCCCATGGAGGGGGGGGGTCTACTAACTTTCAGTAGGTTTATTGCTATATGAGGCTGTAAACCTCGGACTACTAGATATTCCGATTTTTTTTTTTTTTTAAAGAACTTGGAAATGTGGGTTTGTTTGTAAAATCTCCAAAGTTAAAATTTTTTAAAAACAATGTGCAAACTAGTCAAAACACGTCTGTCAGCCAGATGTGGCCTGTGGATTGCCAATTCATGGAGAAATTCTATGTATGCTGCTGATTCCTTACAGAGGCATTGGTTGTGACAATCAACTGAGTAGAGGGAGCATTGGTGTCCCCTTGGGAGAGGGTCACAGAGAGTGAGATCTCACATAACTACGACATGGGAAATGAAGGGCAAATGCCATCTCATTGGTCTCTCTCAATGTCGAAATCACTGCTGAAGAGGTCTTGGCTTTGTGGGAACCAAAAGCCTGCCAAGAAAACTCCAGGGAGGCAGATTCTAAACCCTGCGAGGCCAGTGGCTTGGCCTGTGTTTGTTTACCACTGTGTCCCCAGAATCTCAAAGGAAGTCCAGCAAATGGAAGGTACTCAATAAGTATATGTTAACAGAATGTGGGCAGTTTCATGGAACTAATTTAAAACCTGTATTTGCAGAAGGACAACATGTGTGATAGCCTTTTTCACCCACGGACACCAAAAAACAATTGCTTCTTCAGGACATTCTGTACAACCCTAAATGGCTTACTTTGAACAGAACCTCCAGTGCTAAAAAATGGAACTATAACCACATGGCACTTTTCTTTTCTTTTCTTTTCTTTTTTTTTTTTTTTTTTTTGCTTTAAAGAAATGATGTCTAGAGTAGAAAATTCAGCAGCTTCATGTTGTCCCCAAGTAGCCCAGCAGGGGTGGGAGGCAAGAGAATGGCCCCTCCCATGCAGCTACAAAGATGTGTCACCAGGAGATGGCCAGCAGGGAGAGACCTGAGGGTTGAACCAAGAAGCAGGTAGCTGCAAATGGGGCATGGACCACAAACCAGGGAGTGGACAGAACATGGTGTCTCAGTGGATGCTGGCACAGACAAGTGACAATTCCTAAGGTCCTGCGGAAAGGAGGTATAATCCCAGGAAGAAGAGGGGGAGAGGGGAGAAGGAATCCCTAGACTGGCAAAGACTGAAGTATCACTATTAAGCAGCATATGGAAGCTTGAGATGGAAATCAAATTCAATTAAAAAGAAGATAGAGGCTTCCCTGGTGGCGCAGCCGTTGGGAGTCCGCCTGCCGATGCAGGGGACGCGGGTTCGTGCCCCGGTCCGGGAAGATCCCGCATGCCGCGGAGCGGCTGGGCCCGTGAGCCGCGGCCGCTGAGCCTGTGCGTCCGGAGCCTGTGCTCCGCAACGGGAGAGGCCACAGCAGTGAGAGGCCCGCGTACTGCAAAAAAAAAACTCCAAATGGGGTGCTTCAGGTTATGTGGACTATTGTATTTTCTTCCCTAGCCCAGCTCTATTGTTGTAATGTCCTACCATCTAGATCTTCACATTTTTAGGTTTAACAATTGCTTATAAAATGTTTAGTATCTATATTGTTTTAACCAACTGTACGTTATATTTTATATCAAAAATTAGTTGTAATAGGGCCTCGCTGGTGGTGCAGTGGTTGAGAGTCCGCCTGCCGATGCAGGGGACGCGGGTTCGTGCCCCGGTCCGGGAAGATCCCACATGCCGCGGAGCGGCTGGGCCCGTGAGCCATGGCCGCTGGGCCTGCGCGTCCGGAGCCTGTGCTCCGCAACGGGAGAGGCCACAACAGTGAGAGGCCCGCGTACCACAAAAAAAAAAAAAAGAAGATAGAGTGATTAGTCCCCACCTCCAGTCTGTAGCCTGAGATTTCATATTCCCTGCAAGATTGTCATGGGTCCAGTTCCCTGGGAAGCAGACTCCAAGGTGAGCATAAGGTACAGGAAGTTTATTGGGGGAGCACTCTCAGGATCAATACCTACGGAGGAGGAAAGGAAGCACGACTGGGCAGGGGAGATGCTCGCTGCTACAGTGAAGCCTCCACAAAGGCTTCACCTGATCCCAGGAGTTCAGAAGCTGGGCTGGCCCTTCACAGTTGTCCTGAACTGGGGCAAGGAGCTGAGCTTTTATGCCTCAGTGTTACCTGGTCATTTGATGTGGACCACCCCCGAGAAGGACTATGTGGCTGTGGACAAAAGCCCCTTTCTTCAGCCTTCTGCCAGCAGCCCACCCAGGGCTGGGGGAATGAGCCTGTCAGTCCTGTGGGGCCCATGGGCGGTGCATTGTAGTGCCCATCAATTACCAAGTGAGATAACTTTGTACAGTGTGGCCATCCCTTAAGTGGTGCATAATAAGCATGAAATAAATGCCAGTATCACTGACCTCTTCTCTCCATTCTGAGTGCTGAAGTTCTGTGATTCGGGGAACATAGGCACTCCTTTGGAGCTCCCATTTCAGTCTCAGGGTCTTTTCCATAATGTTTCATGTAACACTCTGATAGTTGGGGCCTTGTATGGACAGACCAAAGTCAAGAACATGGCCTGGAGCAGACTGAAGGAGGAAGTGGAATTAACAAGGCAAATATGTAAAAAGGACTGTAACAGTGCAAGTTACAATGCAGACCCCTGAATGTGGACACTTTCCCTCTATTTTTCACTTCCTTTGGTCCCAGTTTTTCCAAGGTGTGTTCTCAGAGCATCATCAGTCTGGAGGGATGCTCAGCACTGAAAGGGTTCGATGGGCAAATACGCTGGGAATCACTCATACTCTAATCCCTTGTGAAGATTCTTACATGACCCTACTGAGAAGTCCCACACAAAAGAAACCTGTTTATCTTGGTAAAACACAAATTTATTTGACCACAGGTAACAGCCTTAACATCTCATGGAAACACTACAAGATTCCAAAGAGTTTATGTGTATAAAGCAAGCAACTTACTAATGCATTTGGTTTTTCTAAATAAATATTCCTTTTTGAAAACATCAGTAACTACATGACCCTCTTGGTTTTTTTTTTTTTTTTTTTAATCTATGGAGGAAACTCTCAGCTGAGGCTATTTCTCTAGAAATGAAGAGACAGTCACATTACAGCAACAGCCAGTGAGGCAGGCTATTAGACATGGAAACAACTTTAAAATTTGACCTTAACCACGTAGGAGATATCACTTATTTAAGAATTTCATTTTTCACTAAGATTCTAAAACTGCCTTCTAAACCAGCAGTATACCAGTGGCTGGAATTTATAGCTCACCTGGTAGATGGCAGCTGCTGTCCCAGAATATACTTCACACACACTGTGGTACTTAAGAAGATGCTCAGGCTGAAAGAGGATACATGATGTGCCCCAGGCCACGGGGACAGAGCTGACCAAAGAGCAGTGTGGTTCCTCAGCCCCTGCTCTGAACTGCTCCTCTTCACCATTCTTTCAAAAACGGATCAATAACAGCAAGGAAGGGCTAAGATCATGCTTAAAATACAACTAATAAACATATCCCCAAAGAGAGAGTCACTTAAAAAATCGTCACTTGGGAAACTAACACTAATAGTCCTATGAACTCTGACCTTTAATACTTGCTGACTTAAACAAAATCGAGTAGAGATATTTCAAAGGAGAACTCTACACATTTTTCTGCAACAATAGGGAATCTTAAGTCCATATGTGGAGTAAATATATACCCCTATTCAGTAGTCCCCAAACATTTGACTGCAAGTTCTGTGTTCTGCTTGTCTGACACTGTTTTAGTTGAAAAAGCTGTCAACTTTCCCAAAGTACTTCAGGTCTTCCCCTCCTGAAAGATAGATCAGAAGGCCAGCTGGTTTTCAAACAGCTGTGTTCTTTTTTTTTTTTTTTTTTTTTGCGGTACGCGGGCCTCTCACTGCTGTGGCCTCTCCTGTTGCGGAGCACAGGCTCCGGATGCGCAGGCTCAGCGGCCATGGCTCATGGGCCCAGCCGCTCCGCTGCATGTGGGATCCTCCTGGACCGGGGCACGAACCCGCGTCCCCTGCATCGGCAGGCGGACTCTCAACCACTGCGCCACCAGGGAGGCCCCTGTGTTCTTTTTAAAGTGGCCATGACAAGGACCAGGGCTGCTCTCATACAAACCAGGGGCCAGAAGTCGGACTCACTCCCTTGGGTGACCTTCCCCAGCACCTTCCCAGTGCTTCAGCTGCTCAGGGAAGTACGTGCCTTCATAGGCGTTTGCACATATGCTTACTGTATACACCTCTGAGCTTTCTCCACAACCCATTCTTGACTTTATGGCTCATCTCCTCTGAGCTAAGATGTCTCTGCCAAAATAAGTAACTGGGCCACCCTGCACTTTGGAGGAAATAAAGCTGCAGAAGGCATGGTCACTAGGAGCTTCTGTTGTCCCAGTAGTCCCTTCTCTTGTGTGTGCTTAGGGCGGCAGGAGCATGTGTACATGAAACCCAGTTATTTGAAACCAATGGCCTCAACTTCCTCTATGCACAAAACCTCTTACCAGTTCTGCCTTGACTTTCACTTCCTTCCAGAGCCTTCTCTCTGGTGACCTGTCTCAGAGGCAGTAAAATAGCCCAAAGGCAGGAAAGCAGGGGAGTCTTCCCTTGAATAGACTGAGGATCTCCTAAACAGCCCAGCGGCATGGACTTGGCTGTGGATCAGCCTTTAGTGACTGGGGCAGAATGATTACTATGTGAGAGAAATGAACCCAGCTGACCTTCGCTGAAAGTACAAGAAAGATGTGGGATCCATCTGCTTCTCTAGATTGAATGTTAATCTGGTAGTAGGTTCAGAACGTTGTGCTGGGTAGAGACTGGGGGTGATTATTTCAAACTATCTGGCTAACAATTAACAAACAAACCCTCAAGGTGTCTGCCCCTGAAAGCTGATTTTACACACACACACACACACACACACACACACACACACACACACACACACGGTGTAACAGTTGCCAGTTAGGGAGTGACAAAAAAACAAAAAAACTGTAAATCACTATATTGTACACCTGTAACTTATATGATATTGTACAACAACTATACATCAATAAAAAAGAAAGTGAAAAATAAATAAGTAAAAAGAACTGCCACCTAGTGCCAAACCTATACTATTACTCTGATAAATCATCCTGTGTGGCACTTCAGAATTCAGGACTTCAGTCCACCAGCGTCCTTGTTGTAGACTTATTAATGAATATTCATAATGTGCTGAGTATGTGCAGAGCAAGTATTACTGTGTTATACTTACCAGAGTTCAAAAGCACTCATATTAAATAGATACTAGGGACTTCCCTGGTGGCGCAGTGGTTAAGAATCCGCCTGCTAATGCGGGGGACACAGCGTCAAGCCCTGGCCTGGGAAGATCCCAAATGCTGTGGAGCATCTAAGCCCGTGCGCCACAACTACTGAGCCTGCGCTCTAGAGTCCGTGGGCCACAACTACTGAGCCCATGTGCCACAACTACTGAAGCCTGTGTGCCTAGAGCCCATGCTCTGCAAGAGAAGCCACCGCAATGAGAAGCCTGAGCACCTCAATGGAGAGTAGCCCCCCGCTCACTGCAACTAGACAAAGCCCCTGCGCAGCAATGAACACCCAATGCAGCCAAAAATAAAGAAATAAAATAAATAAATTCATTTAAAAAATCGATATTAATTCGAGCCACATGAAATTGCCTTTTTGTAGTTAAAAAACTATCAACGGTCAGCAGTTTCATTTGGTTCAGCCTAAATCATTCATTTTCTACATAATGGATTTTCCTCTAGTTTCAAAAGTTGCAGGAAGAACGTTTCACAGACAATGAGCAACTTGGAAAATTCCTTCTTTCTGTCGTCCTTCCTTCCTCCTCTTCCTTTCATCTCTCAGCAAACATTGATTGACAGTCTTGTAAGAACTGTCCCTTGGCTTGACGGCGCAGAACTAAGTAAAGTGCTGCCCTTGACCATGAATGGTTCCTGACTAGCAGGGAGACCAGCCTGAAACAATTCACAGCAGTGCACAGCCCGGCTCTCAAGAAGGTGCAGGTGAGACAGATTGGGGGCTGGGGAGCAAGGCAGGCAAGGAGGGCTCAGGAGAGTCCCAAGGAGAGTTCCACAGTCCCTGCCTTGGCTGAGAATTTGCTCTGTGCCAGGCACTGGGTGGTGTCAGAGGGGATGAGGGAAGCCTGGGATCCAGCATCACAGAGATGTAGGGGCGCAGATGCCTTAGGAGGGGGAGCATTTCTGGTTGTGGAGCTCACGGTGAGCAGTGACCCGGTTCAGGGGTCACAGCGAAGAGAGAACCAAAGGCTAGCCTTAGGTAAGGACGCACCATGTGGCAGGCACCGCTCCTGGGGCTGTGCCTGCCATTAACTTAGTCACCAGGCACAACCCTTCTAGGAGGCGGTTATGATTATTTTCACAGGAGGAAACCGAGACACAGGGAGTATATACATGCTTGTCAAGGGCCACACAGCCACTGGCCCCGGAGCCCATGCACTTAATCACTGAGACGTGCTCTTCAGAGGGCACCGCAGAGAGCTTCAGAAGAGGAGGAAACGTGTCACACAAAAGCAGTGGATATTCAGAGAACACCTAAGATGTTCCTTGCTGGCATCAATTCATCTTTCTAAAACTTACATCTCTGGAAACTTCTCAAGCTTTCAGGTATAAAGTCCAAACTTCTCAGCTTGCTTTACATGGCCCTTCTCCAGCTCACCTATCTCATCAGCCTCCCTTCCCCTCCCTGGCTCTCTTGTCTGCCGAGGGCCTTCCTCTTTACAACCCTGTCACTAGGCTCTGCCCACTGTCCTCCCTTTTCTATTTTATTTATTTATTTTTGGCTGCACTGGGTCTTGGTTGCTGCACGCGGGCTTTCTCTAGTTGTGGTGAGCGGGGCTACTCTTCGTTGAGGTGCGCAGGCTTCTTATTACTTTGGCTTCTCTTGTAGCGGAGCACGGGCTCTAGGCGCGCGGGCTTCGGTAGTTGTGGCACGTGGGTTCAGTACTTGTGGCTCGCGGGCTCTAGAGCACAGGCTCAGTAGTTGTGGCGCACGGGCTTAGTTGCTCCGCAGCATGTGGGATCTTCCCGGACCAGGGCTCGACCCTGTGTCCCCTGCATTGGCAGGCAGATTCTTAACCACTGCGCCACCAGGGAAGCCCCATGTCTTGCCTTTTCTAGAAGATCCTTCTCTACGAGGCATGGGCGTCTTTCTTTTGTGACTCCATTACAGCTCTTTTGACAACAGAAAACAGAAACTCTACCCAAATCAGCACTAAGCTCAAAAGATCCACTTAAGAAAGGAAGAGCCTCTGGGCTTCCCTGGTGGTGCAGTGGTTGAGAGTCTGCCTGTCGATGCAGGGGACACGGGTTCGTGCCCCGGTCTGGGAAGATCCCACATGCCGCGGAGTGGCTGGGCCCGTGAGCCATGGCCGCTGAGCCTGCGTGTCCGGAGCCTGTGCTCCGCAACAGGAGAGGTCACAACAGTGAGAAGCCCGCGTACTGCAAAAAAAAAAAAAAAAAAAAAAAAAAAAAAAAAAAAAAAAAAAAAGAAAGGAAGAGCCTCTTCCTTATTTTTTTAGCAAAGACCCAGGGGCTCACTTACTGTGCTTGTGACACTGGCCTATCCTGAGCTAGTCACTGTAATTGGCCAGCCCTGAGAAGAACAGTGCTTGACACAGATTAGGTACACAGTGGATATTTACTTGTTATTAATTATTGATAGTTAAGAATGAATGAATGAACTCTCCAGTGCAGTGTGCTAAGTGCAAACAGAGTTAAATCTAAGTGACAGTGAGGTGGCCAAAGGAAGGTATGTCCAGGAAGGCTTGGGTGAGGTTAGGGGAGACTTTGTAGGTCAGAAAATGCCTGAGCCTGATCTACAAAGATAGGTAGAGTTCCTTACATCAGCGCAGGGGGCTGGCCGAGAGGAGAGGGGGACCGCTGCAGAGAGCTGAAGGAGGCTGGGTAAAGGCTGAGGGGCATGAAGCCAGCTGGTGTGCTTAGGAAATGGTAATGGTTCATATGTGCTGGCCTCTTGGACACAGCTGGGGAGAGGAAGTGGATAAGGGCAAAGAGATGTGTGCATGTGTGTGCAGGGTGACAGGGCAAGGGGACAAGGTCATCAAAGTCCCTGTATATAACTCCAAGAAGGTTACTCTCAAGTAGTCAGGAGCTCTTGAAGGGGCTTCCACGTCAAGTCAGACAGGGGTTGGGTTTCGGTTCACTTGTCAGCTGGGTGGTCATGAATAAGTTACTTCAATCACCCCAATTCCTCCCTCCCAGAGCTACTGTGAGGACGGAACACGCAAAGCACCCCCTCCAGCACCTGGTGCATGACAGATGCTCAATAAATGCTAGTGTTCCTTTTCTTGTCACCTGGTTGATTTTTACACTGAATTTACTGGAGGAAGAAAAAATCCAGTAAATTAAAAACTCTGTGTATATCATTTTACAATCTCAGAGTTCAACCAGTGTTTCAAAGCTGGGGGAACTGGGTCATGCGTTACTTCCAAACATTCATGAGGGTAACTATGGCTTCAATTTCCTCTCATCCCTATTTATTTCATCACGATCTGAAGATGTGGGATGCAGGCTTGCTGCTGAAGGATGTATTTCATACTTGTCACTTTGGGATTTCGGGGAGGTCCACATATAGAGCTTGACAATATTGCCAAATCCTTTTAAAATTCATATAGCTCCAGGCTAAAGATACACAGAGGGATTTTCGAACAGAAATCACAGAGGCAGGCGTATTTGTCTGTAATGAACGACTTGTCTTCTTAAGGAACTCCCTCAGCCAGATGTATTTCTTCCTAAGAACAAATTAGTCAAGAGCAGCTGATGATAAGAATCATGCCACAGAGAGACAGGAGGACTGACATTTGAAGAGGGAAACAATTCCCAATATAATGCTTTGTTTAGCAGCTTTCAAATTAGACACAAAGCAAGTTAATTTACTTTGTCAGTGTGTAGAGTAGAAAGGACAGCAGCTTTGAAGTCAACCAAGCCACGTTCTAATTAATAGTTATTAGTGATATAACCTGCAAGTTGCTAGTTCTATGACCCTGGGCCATCCCTGGTCTCCCCAAGCCTAGGGTGTTGTTGGTTTTTTGGGGTTTTCTTTGCTATTTTACTGATAAAGCATAGAAACTCAAAACTTAAAGATTGTTATGAAGCTGAATGAAATAATGTAGCTTTATAATGCATTAAAAACTATGCCATGCTTGATAAGTGTAAAGTTTTTTGGTAACTCTAAATTTCCTATAATCATTCAAGATTAAAAATATTAGAATTATTTTATATCATGAATTGTTTTACATGGAATTTATATAAACTGTGATAAACTATAACTAGCCCTACTCTGTTAAATGCATGTTGGGACATCGATAGCTCATCATTCTGCAGCTTATTTCTGATTCTCAACATGAGTATTAAAGAAGGATCTGTTGCACATGACAGTGATTTGACTTCTTAATAATTATTTTAAGCCACCAAGTCACATGAGCGCAATAAGAGTTGCATTTTTTTTTTTTTTTTTTTGCTGTACGTGGGCCTCTCACTGTTGTGGCCTCTCCCGTTGCGAAGCACAGGCTCCGGACGCGCAGGCTCAGCGGCCATGGCTCACGGGTCCAGCTGCTCCGAGGCATGTGGGATCTTCCCAGACCGGGGCACGAACGCGTGTCCCCTGCATCGGCAGGCGGACTCTCAACCACTGCGCCACCAGGGAAGCCCAAGAGTTGCATTTTTAAACTTTAACTTATTCTTCTGATGGTTAGACACCATTAGCGACATAAATGGGGACTAGGTACAAGGTGAATTACTAGCTTTGTGGAAACCTCAAAGTGATTATCTATAAAGAGAGACAAACCCAATCGGGACATTTACAAACCACTGTCATAAAATCCAGCCAGACATTTCATTATCGAGGAATGAGTAATGCCAGTTCTGCAACCTGTTCCAGAGGCGACAGACACAAATCACCTAAGATGTAGCTTTGACAATCTCACATCCATTAATAACAATAGAAATTATTCAGAAAAACTAAGCATGTGCCGCAACTAAGAAGTCCACATGCTGCAACTAAAAAAAAAAAAAAAAAAAAAATCACGCATGCTGCAGCTAAGACCTGGCACAGCCTAAATAAATAAACAATTTAAAAAAATAAATCAAGACTACAGATTGGAACTTTTTTTATT